>JAJEOU010001912.1:257500-369979 GCA_021534815.1 Acrocephalus arundinaceus
TATATTAAAATATATCTATAATATATTAATATAGATATATTAAAATATATCTATAATATATATCTATAATATATAATATATATGTATATATAATATTTTATATATTAAAATATATCTATAATATATATTGACATATATCTATAATATATAAATCTATAATATTATTTTATATATAATATATTAATATAGATATATTAAAATATACCTATTTTATATATATATATAATATAAAATACATATCTATAGTATTTTATATATTAAAATATATATTAATATATTAATACAAATATATTAAAATATATCTATAATATATATCTATAATAAAATATATATATAACATTTTATATATAAATATATCTTTAATATATATTAATATAGATATATTAAAATATATCCATAATATATATATCTATAATATGTAATATATATCTATACTATTTTATATATTAAAATATACCTCTAATATATATTAACATGTATCTATAATATATAAATCTATAATATTATTTATATATTAAAATATGTATTAATATATTAATATAGATATATTAAATATACCTATACTATATATCTATAATAAAAATATATATAACATTTCATATATATAATATATCTGTAATATATATTAATATAGATATATTAAAATATATCTATTATATATATATCTATAATATATAATACATATCTATACTATTTTATATATTAAAATATATATTAAAATATTAATATAGATATATTAAATATATCTATACTATATATCTATAATAAAATATATATCTATAAGATTTTATATATAAAATATATCTGTAATATATATTAATATAGATATATTAAAATATATCTATACTATATATCTATAATATATAACATATCTATAACATTATATATAAAATATATCTTTAAAATATATTAATATAGATATAGTAAAATATACCTATTTTATATATATCTAATATTTTATATATTAAAATATATATTAATATATTAATACAAATATATTAAAATAGATCTATAATATATATCTATAATATATATATATCTATAACATTTTATATATAAAATATATCTGTAATATATAATAATATAGATATATTAAAATATATCCATAATATATATATCTATAATATGTAATATATATCTATACTATTTTATATATTAAAATAGATCTATAATATATATCTCTAATATATTATATGTATATATAATATTTTATATGTTAAAACATATCTATAATATATATTGACATATATCTCTAATATATAAATCTATAATATTAATTTATATATTAAAATATATATTAGTATATTAATGTAGATATATTAAAATATATCTATAATATATATCTACAATATATAATATATATCTATATCTACAATATAATATATATATTTTATATATTAAAATATATCATTAATATATATTAATATAGATATATTAAAATATAATATATCTATTATATATATATAATATCTGTTTTATATTATTTTTATATTTTATATTATTTTATATTTCATTATTTTATAAATTTTGTGTTTAGCTGTTTTTCCAGGTTGTCTCTTGATTAATTTACTTTGTTAATTTTATTTTTCATTCTGTTCATTTGAACAACTCAGATTTAAAGGGGATAAATTCACCATAAACCAAAATTCCCACTCAGAAAACACCTGAAAACTGAATTATCCCTGAAAACTGAATTATCCCTGAAAACTGAATTATCCCTGAAAACCAGGCTTGGCCTGGGGCTTTTAGAGCAGAAATCAGAGATTTAATAAAAAATCAGAAAATCAATGTTTGATAAATTCTTTTAGCATTCATTTTGGGTAATAATTCCTTTTATTCCACATTTCCTCATAAATGAGGAGTAAATTCTTTTAGCTTTCATTTTGGGGAATAATTCCTTTTATTCCACATTTCCTTGTGACCAAGGAGTAAATTATTTTAGAATTGATTTTGGATAATAATTCCATTTATTCCACATTTCCTTGTGACCAAGGAGTAAATTATTTTAGCTTTCATTTTGGGCAATAATTCCATTTATTTCACATTTCCTTGTGACCAAGGAGTAAATTCTTTTAGCATTCATTTTGGGCAATAATTCCTTTTATTTCACATTCCCTCATGAGTGAGGAGTAAATTCTTTTTGCATTCATTTTGGGTAATAATTCCATTTATTCCACATTTCCTGATAAGTAAGGAATAAATTCTTTTAGCAGTGACTTTGGGTAATAATTCCATTTATTCCACATTTCCTGATAAGTAAGGAATAAATTCTTTTAGCAGTGACTTTGGGTAATAATTCCATTTATTCCACATTTCCTGATGAGCAATAGAAATTCTTTTAGCATTCATTCATTTGGGGTAATTATTCCTTTTAATCCTCATTTCCTCTTGAGCAATACAAATTCTTTCAGCATTCATTTTGAGCAATAATTCCATTTATTCCACATTTCCTCGTGACCAAGGAGTAAATTCTTTCAGCATTTATTTTGGGCAATAATTCCTTTTATTCCACATTTCCTCATAAACGAGGAGTAAATTCTTTTAGCTGTGACTTTGGGCAATAATTCCTTTTATTTCACATTTCCTCATAAACGAGGAGTAAATTCTTTTAGCTTTCATTTTGAGCAATAATTCCATTTATTTCACATTCCCTCATAAATGAGGAGTAAATTATTTTAGCATTCATTTTGAGCAATAATTCCATTTATTCCACATTTCCTGATGAGCAATAGAAATTCTTTTAGCATTCATTCATTTGGGGTAATTATTCCTTTTAATCCACATTTCCTCTTGAGCAATACAAATTCTTTCAGCCGTGACTTTGGGCAATAATTCCATTTATTCCACATTTCCTTGTGACCAAGGAGTAAATTATTTCAGCATTCATTTTGAGCAATAATTCCATTTATTCCACATTTCCTCATAAATGAGGAGTAAATTATTTTAGCAGTGACTTTGGGTAATAATTCCATTTATTCCACATTTCCTCATAAACGAGGAGTAAATTCTTTTAGCCGTGGCTTTGGGCAATAATTCCATTTATTCCACATTTCCTTGTGACCAAGGAGTAAATTATTTTAGCATTCATTTTGGGCAATAATTCCTTTTATTCCACATTTCTTTATGAGTGAGGAGTAAATTCTTTCAGCATTGATTTTGGGCAATAATTCCTTTTATTCCACATTTCCTCATAAATGAGGAATAAATTCTTTCAGCATTGACTTTGGGCAATAATTCCATTTATTCCACATTTCTTTATGAGCGAGGAGTGAATTCTTTCAGCATTCCTTTTGGGCAATAATTCCTTTTATTCCACATTTCCTCATGAGTGAGGAGTAAATTCTTTTAGCAGTGACTTTGGGCAATAATTCCATGTATTCCACATTTCCTCACGGATAAAAACTCAAAGCTTTAATTTCATCCTCACAAAACCTCAATTCCAACAATTCTTCAGCTGCTTCCTCAATCCAAACTCTCTCCCTGTAAATTTAGTTTTTATTTGGAATTATCCCAAAGTTGGGGTGTTTTTTAATTTTTTTTTTTTAATTTGGAATTATCCCAAAATTGGGATTTTTTTAAATTTTAAATTTTTTTTTTTGAGTTATCCCAAAATTGGTTTTTAAAATTTTTTTTTAATTTGGAATTATTCCAAAGTTGGGGGGTTTTAATTTTTTTTTTATTTGGAATTATCCCAAAGTTGGGGTTTTTTAAATTTTTTTTTGAGTTATCCAAGAATTGGTTTTTAAATTTTTTTTTAAAATTTGGAGTTATCCCAAAATTGTTTTTTAAATTTTTTTTTAATTTGGAATTATCCCAAAGTTGGGGTTTTAAATTTTTTTTAAATTTGGAATTATCCCAAAGTTGGAGTTTTAAATTTTTTTTTAATTATCCCAAAGTTGGGATTTTAATTTATTTTTTTTTAATTTGGAATTATCCCAAAATTGGGATTTTTTTAATTTTAAATTTTTTTTTGAGTTATCCCAAAATTGGTTTTTAATTTTTTTTTTTAATTTGGAGTTATCCCAAAGTTGGGATTTTTAATTTTTTTTTTTATTTGGAATTATCCCAAAGTTGGAGTTTTAAAATTTTTTTTAATTATCCCAAAGTTGGGTTTTTTAATTTTTTTTTTTATTTGGAATTATCCCAAAGTTGGAGTTTTAAAATTTTTTTTAATTATCCCAAAGTTGGGTTTTTTAATTTATTTTTTTTATTTGGAATTATCCCAAAATTGGGATTTTTTAAATTTTAAATTTTTTTTTGAGTTATCCCAAAATTGGTTTTTTAAATTTTTTTTTATTTGGAATTATCCCAAAGTTGGGTTTTTTAATTTATTTTTTTTATTTGGAATTATCCCAAAATTGGAGATTTTTAAATTTTTTTTTGAGTTATCCAAGAATTGGTTTTTTAATTTTTTTTTTAAATTTGGAGTTATCCCAAAATTGGTTTTTTAATTTTTTTTTATTTGGAATTATCCCAAAGTTGGGGGTTTTTAATTTTTTTTTTATTTGGAATTATCCCAAAGTTGGAGTTTTAAATTTTTTTTTAATTATCCCAAAATTGGTTTTTAATTTTTTTTTTAAATTTGGAGTTATCCCAAAGTGGTTTTTTAATTTTTTTTAAATTTGGAATTATCCCAAAGTTGGAGTTTTAATTTTTTTTTTTAATTATCCCAAAGTTGGGTTTTTTAATTTATTTTTTTTATTTGGAATTATCCCAAAGTTGAGTTTTTAATTTTTTTTTTATTTGGAGTTATCCCAAAATTGGTTTTTAAATTTTTTTTTAATTTGGAATTATCCCAAAATTGTTGAGGTTTTAAAATTTTTTTTACTTTAATTTTTTTTTTAATTTTAAGTTTGATTTTTGATTTATTTTATTTTTTGGTTACCCCAAAATTTGACCTCAGGAAATTTCTTTTAATTCCATAATTAAAAATGATTCACCCGGTGGTGTCACATTGGAAATTCCGGCATGGAAGGAATTATCCATGGAATTATCCATGGAATTATCCCTGGAATTATCCCGGGAATTAACCCAGGAAATGTTTTAATTACTGGGAGGAGGAAAAAACAAAAAAATCTGGATTTTTGTTGGTATTTATGCCAGAGGAAAAACAAAATTTTTTTTTATTTAATTTAATTTAATTAATTTATTTTAAATTTTTTTATTTTTATTTTTTTTTATTTCTTTTTATTTCTTTTTATTTTATTTTATTTTATTTATTTTTATTTTATTTTATTTTATTTTATTTATTTTATTTTATTTTATTTTATTTCTTTTTATTTCTTTTTATTTTATTTTATTTCTTTATTTTTATTTCTTTTTATTTCTTTTTATTTTATTTTATTTCTTTTTATTTCTTTTTATTTTATTTCTTTATTTTTATTTCTTTTTATTTCTTTTTATTTTATTTTATTTTATTTCTTTATTTTTATTTATTTTTATTTATTTTTATTTTATTTTATTTCTTTATTTTTATTTCTTTTTATTTCTTTTTATTTTATTTTATTTTATTTATTTATTTTTATTTCATTTTATTTCTTTTTATTTTATTTTATTTATTTTTATTTTCTTTTATTTCTTTTTATTTTATTTATTTATTTATTTATTTATTTATTTTTTATTTTATTTTATTTTATTTATTTATTTATTTTAATTTATTTCTTTTTATTTTATTTAATTTATTTATTTTTATTTTATTTTATTTCTTTTTATTTTATTTTATTTATTTCTTTTTATTTTATTTTATTTTATTTCTTTTTATTTTATCCCTTTAAAGGGATTTTCAGTTTCTGTGCTGCCTTTTGGCTGCTGTAAAATCCAAAAATTTAAATTTCTATGGATGTGATAAAATAATAATCCAAATAATTAAATAATAATTAATAACCTGAATTATTTTTGGTTTTATTTGTATTTATGCCGCTTCCTTGAGAGATTTTTGGTTCTTGTGCTGCCTTTTCACTGCTGTAAAATCTAAAGATTTAAATTTCTATTGATGTGGCAAAATAATAATTCAAATAATCCAAAAATAATAATTAATAACATGAATTTTTTAAAAAATATCTCTTTGGAAAAGCCCATTTGGAAAAGGCCCATTTGGAAAAGGAATTTTGGGGAAAAAAGGACATTTTTGGAAAAGCCTCTTTGGAAAACGCATCTTTGGGAAAAGCCCATTTGGAAAAGTTCTCTTTGGAAAAGGCTGATTTGGAAAAGGAACTGGGGAAAAAAAAGGACATTTTTGGAAAAGCCTCTTTGGAAAAGTCTTTGGGAAAAACCCATTTGGAACAGGACTTTTTGGGAAAGGTCTCCTTAGAAAAGGCCAATTTGGGAAAAGGCCATTTGGAAAAGTTCTCTTTGGAAAAGGCTGATTTGGAAAAGGAATTTTGGGAAAAAAAAGGACATTTTTGGAAAAGGCTCTTTGGAAAATGCATCTTTGGGAAAAGCCCATTTGGAAAAGGCCCATTTGGAAAAGGAATTTTGGAAAAAAAAGGACATTTTTGGAAAAGGCTCTTTGGAAAACGCATCTTTGGGAAAAGCCCGTTTGGAAAAGTTCTCTTTGGAAGAGTCTCTTTGGAAAAGGCCAATTTGGAAAAGGAATTTTGGAAAAAAAAGGACATTTTTGGAAAAGCCTCTTTGGGAAAAGCTCATTTGGAAAAGTTCTCTTTGGAAAAACCTGATTTGGAAAAGGAACTGGGGAAAAAAAAGGACATTTTTGGAAAAGCCTCTTTGGAAAAGTCTTTGGGAAAAACCCATTTGGAACAGGACTTTTTGGGAAAGGTCTCCTTAGAAAAGGCCAATTTGGGAAAAGGCCATTTGGAAAAGTTCTCTTTGGAAAAGGCCGATTTGGAAAAGGAAATTTGGGGGAAAAAAAGGACATTTTTGGAAAAGTCTCTTTGGAAAAGCCCATTTGGAAAAGGCTGATTGGGAAAAGGAATTTGGAAAAAAAAGGACATTTTTGGAAAAGCCTCTTTGGAAAAGTCTTTGGGAAAACCCATTTGGAACAGGACTTTTTGGGAAAGGTCTCCTTAGAAAAGGCCAGTTTGGGAAAAGCCCATTTGGAAAAAAATCTTCTTTGGAAGAGTCTCTTTGGAAAAGGCCCATTTGGAAAAGGAATTTTGGGAAAAAAAAGGACATTTTTGGAAAAGGCTCTTTGGAAAACGCATCTTTGGGAAAAGCCCATTTGGAAAAGGCCAATTTGGAAAAGGAATTTTGAAAAAAAAAGGACATTTTTGGAAAAGCTTCTTTGGAAAAGTCTTGGGGAAAAACCCATTTGGAAAAGTTCTCTTTGGAAAAGGCTGATTTGGAAAAGGAATTGGGGAAAAAAAAGGACATTTTTGGAAAAGCCTCTTTGGGAAAAGTTCTCTTTGGAAAAGGCTGATTGGGAAAAGGAATTTTGGGAAAAAAAAGGACATTTTTGGAAAAGTTCTCTTTGGAAGAGTCTCTTTGGAAAAGGCTGATTTGGAAAAGGAATTTTGGGGGAAAAAGGACATTTTTGGAAAAGGCTCTTTGGAAAAGTCTTTGGGAAAAGCCCATTTGGAAAAGGCTGATTGGGAAAAGGAATTTTGGGAAAAAAAGGACATTTTTGGAAACGCCCATTTGGAAAACGCATCTTTGGGAAAAGCCCGTTTGGAAAAGTTCTCTTTGGAAGAGTCTCTTTGGAAAAGGCCCACTTGAGGAAAACCTTTTTGGAAAAAAGGCACTTTTGGGAAAGACCACTTTGGAAAAAGCCAATTGAGAAAAGACCTCCTTGGAAAACCCTTTCCCTCAGGGTAACCAGATCTTCCCTTTTGTTCCCAGGAGGACCCTTAGAGATGGAACCGGAGCCGCCGGCGAGGCCGGAGGGAAAGGATTTCTCCGTGGGAAAGGATTCCTTGGGAAAGGGATTTTTGGAAAAAGAGTTTTTTTGGAAAAAGAGTTTTTTGGAAAAGGGTTCTTTGGAAGAGTCTCTTTGGAAAAGGCCCGTTTGAAGAAGGCGTTTTTGGAAAAAAGGCATTTTTGGGAAAATCCCATTTGGAAAACCCTTTTGGGAAAGGTTTCTTTGGAAAAAATATTTCTTTGGGAAAAGGCTTCTTGGGAAAAGGCCATTTGGAAAAAATCTTCTTTGGAAGAGTCTCTTTGGAAAAGGCCCATTTGGAAAAAGGAATTTTGGGAAAAAAAAGGACATTTTTGGAAAAGTCTTTGGGAAAAGCCTGTTTAGAAAAGACCTTTTTGGAAAAGGCCAATTTGGGAAAAGCCCGTTTGGAAAAGTCTCTTTGGAAAAGGCCCGTTTGGGGAAAGCATTTTTGGAAAAAAGGCATTTTTGGGAAAATCCCATTTGGAAAACCCTTTCCCTCAGGGTAACCAGATCTTCCTCTTTGTTCCCAGAAGGACCCTTAGAGGATGGAACCGGAGCCGCCGGCGGCAGCAGCGCCGAGGCCGGAGGGGCTGATCGAGCTCTACGGCTCCTTCCAGGAGCTCTTGGAGTTCTGCAAGAACAGCACCATCCACGGCACCGTGCGCCTGCTGTGCTCGGGCAGCGGCCGCGTGAAGCCGGCGCTGTGGGCGCTGCTGCTCCTGGCCAGCCTGGCCATGCTCCATGGGAAAGGATTCCTTGGGAAAGGGTTTTTTTGGAAAAGGCATTTTTAGAAAAGGGTTCTTTGGAAGAGTCTCCTTGGAAAAGGCCCGTTTGAAGAAGGCATTTTTGGAAAAAAGGCATTTTTGGGAAAATCCCATTTGGAAAACCCTTTCCCTCAGGGTAACCAACTCTTTTCCCTCTGTTCCCAGGACAACCCTTAGAGGATGGAACCGGAGCCGCCGGCGAGGCCGGAGGGGCTGATCGAGCTCTACGGCTCCTTCCAGGAGCTCTTGGAGTTCTTCTGCAAGAACAGCACCATCCACGGCACCGTGCGCCTGCTGTGCTCGGGCAGCGGCCGCGTGAAGCCGGCGCTGTGGGCGCTGCTGCTCCTGGCCAGCCTGGCCATGCTCCATGGGAAAGGATTCCTTGGGAAAGGGTTTTTTTGGAAAAGGCATTTTTAGAAAAGGGTTCTTTGGAAGAGTCTCTTTGGAAAAGGCCCGTTTGAAGAAGGCGTTTTTGGAAAAAAGGCATTTTTGGGAAAATCCCATTTGGAAAACCCTTTCCCTCAGACTAACCAACTCTTTTCCCTCTGTTCCCAGGACGACCCTTAGAGATGGAACCGGAGCCACCGGCGGCAGCAGCGCCGAGGCCAGAGGGGCTGATCGAGCTCTACGGCTCCTTCCAGGAGCTCTTGGAGTTCTTCTGCAAGAACAGCACCATCCACGGCACCGTGCGCCTGCTGTGCTCGGGCAGCGGCCGCGTGAAGCCGGCGCTGTGGGCGCTGCTGCTCCTGGCCAGCCTGGCCATGCTCTACTGGCAGCTGGGCCTCATGCTGAGCCAGTTCTGGGCCTACCCCGTGGTGCTCACCATGTCCATGCACTCCGAGCCCAAAATGTTCCCGGCGGTCACCGTCTGCGACCTGGATCCATACAGGTCAGCTGGGATGGGGGACAAAGGGGTGGGAATGGGGAAGGGAGGGATCACAAAGGGTTGGGAATGGGGAAAGGGATGGATCCCAAAAGGGTTGGGAATGAGCAGGGATGGATCCCAATGGGTTGGAAATGGGGAAAGGGATTGATCCCAATGGGTTGGAAATGGGGAAGGGATGGATCCCAAAGGATTTGGGACAGTTTGGGAATGGGCAGGGATGGATCTCCATGGGTTGGGAAGGTTTGAGAAGGGTCAGGGATGGATCCCAATGGGTTGGGAATGGGGAAGGGAGGGATCACAATGGATTGGGAATGGGGAAAGGATGGATCCCAATGGATTGGGAATGAGCAGGGATGGATCCCAATGGCTTGGGAAGGTTTGGGAAGGGTCAAGGATGGATCCCAATGGATTGGGAAGGTTTGGGAATGGGGAAGGGATGGATCCCAAAGGGTTGGGAATGAGCAGGGATGGATCCCAAAGGGTTGGAAATGGGGAAGGGATGGATCCCAATGGGTTGGAAATGGGGAAGGGATGGATCCCAATGGGTTGGGAATGGGCAGGGACACATGTCAAAGGTTTGGGAAGGTTTGGGAAGGTTTGGGAATGGGCAGGGATGGATCCCAAAGGGTTGGGAATGGGGAAGGGATGGATCCCAAAGGATTTGGGACAGTTTGGGAATGGGCAGGGATGGATCCCAAAGGGTTGGGAATGGGGAATGGATGGATCCTGAAGGGTTAGGGGTGGATCCCAAGGGTTTGAGAAGGGTCAGGGATGGATCCCAATGGGTTGGGAATGGAAAAGGGATGGATCCCAATGGGTTGGAAATGGGGAAGGGATGGATCCCAATGGATTGGGAATGGGCAGGGACACATGTCAAAGGTTTGAGAAGGTTTGGGAAGGTTTGGGAATGGGCAGGGATGGATCCCAATGGGTTGGAAATGGGGAAGGGATGGATCCCAAAGGATTTGGGACAGTTTGGGAATGGGCAGGGATGGATCTCCATGGGTTGGGAAGGTTTGAGAAGGGTCAGGGATGGATCCCAAAGGGTTGGGAAGGGTCAGGGATGGATCCCAAAGGGTTGGTAATGGGGAATGGATGGATCCTGAAGGGTTAGAGGTGGATCCCAAGGGTTTGAGAAGGGTCAGGGATGGATCCCAATGGGTTGGGAATGGGGAAAGGAATTGATCCCAATGGGTTGGGAATGAGCAGGGACACATGTCAAAGGTTTGAGAAGGTTTGGGAATGGGCAGGGATGGATCCCAAAGGGTTGGGAATGGGCAGGGATGTATCCCAATGGCTTGGGGAGGTTTGGGAAGGGTCAGGGATGGATCCCAATGGATTGGGAAGGTTTGGGAATGGTCAGGGATGGATCCCAATGGACTGGGAAGGTTTGGGAATGGGGAAGGGAGGGATCCCAATGGATTGGGAAGGTTTGGGAAGGGTCAGGGATGGATCCCAATGGGTTGAGAAGGTTTGGGAATGGGGAAGGGATGGATCCCAATGGATTGGGAATGAGCAGGGATGGATCCCAAAGGGTTAGGAATGGAGAAGGGATGGATCCCAATGGACTGGGAAGGTTTGGGAATGGGGAAGGGAGGGATCCCAATGGGTTAGGAATGGATCCCAAAGGGTTGGGAATGGTCAGGGATGGATCTCAATGGGTTGGGAATGTTTGGGAATGGGCAGGGATGGATCTCAATGGGTTGGGAATGTTTGAGAAGGGTCAGGGATGGATCCCAAAGGGTTGGGAAGGTTTGGGAAGGGTCAGGGACACATCTGAAAGGTTTAGGAAGGGTCAGGGATGCATCCCAAAAGTTTGGGAAAGGTTTGGAAAGGTTTGGGAAGGGTCAGGGATGCATCCCAAAGGTTTGGGAATAGTCAGGGATGTGTCAAAGGGTTTGGGAAGGTTTGGGAAGGATTAATTGCTTCCACCCCTTAACCAAAAATCCCAACTCTTGAAAACCCTCACGAAATGTGGAATTCTCAGGGATTTGAGCTGTTCCCGGCAGGTTTGAGCAGGTCAGGGAGCCCCTGGCACAGCTGGACACGATGGCTGCAGAATCCATCGCCGCCCTGTACGGCGCCAACGCCGCGGCCGCGCTGCTCCGGCACAAACCCGGGAATATCCACGCGCCAAACCCGGCCAACCTCAGCAACTCCGGCTTCACACTGAGCCAGAACTTCTCCCTGCTCCGCCTGTCCCACCTCAGGGCGGGCAGGAAACGTCCCGGCGTGGGGTTCCGCCTGGTGAGGGATCCCGGGGGGGTTTGGGATTGGGGTTTGGGGTTCCGCCTGGTGAGGGGATCCTGAAAGGGTTTGGGATTGGGGTTTGGGGTTCCGCCTGGTGAGGGATCCCGGGGGGGTTTGGGATTGGGGTTTGGGGTTCTGCCTGGTGAGGGGATCCTGACAGGGTTTGGGATTGGGGTTTGGGACTGGGGTTTGGGATTGGGGTTTGGGGTTCTGCCTGGTGAGGGATCCCGGGGGGCTTTGGGATTGGGATTGGGGTTCCGCCTGGTGAGGGATCCCAATGGGGTTTGGGATTGGGGTTTAGGATTGGGGTTTGGGGTTCTGCCTGGTGAGGGGATCCTGACAGGGTTTGGGATTGGGGTTTGGGGTTCCACCTGGTGAGGGATCCTGGTAGGGTTTAGGATTGGGGTTTGGGGTTCCGCCTGGTGAGGGATCCCAGGGGCTTCACCGGGGTTTGGGATTGGGGCTGGGGTTCCACCTGGTGAGGGATCCTGGTGGGGTTTGGGATTGGGGTTTGGGATTGGGGTTTGGGATTGGGGTTTGGGGTTCCACATGGTAAGGGGATCCTGGTGGGGTTTGGGATTGGGGTTTGGGGTTCCACCTGGTGAGGGGATCCCAGCAGGGTTTGGGATTGGGGTTTGGGATTGGGGTTTGGGGTTCCACCTGGTGAGGGATCCTGACAGGGTTTGGGATTGGGGTTCCGCCTGGTGAGGGATCCCGGGGGGCTTCACCGGGGTTTGGGTTTGGGACTGGGGTTCCTCCTGGTGAGGGATCCTGGTTGGGTTTGGGATTGGGGTTTAGGATTGGGGTTTGGGATTGGGGTTTGGGATTGGGGTTTGGGATTAGAGTTTGGGATTGGGGTTTGGGGTTCCACATGGTAAGGGGATCCTGGTGGGGTTTGGGATTGGGGTTTGGGGTTCCGCCTGGTGAGGGATCCCAGCGGGGTTCACTGGGGTTTGGGGTTCTGCCTGGTGAGGGATCCTGACAGGGTTTGGGTTTGGGGTTCCGCCTGGTGAGACGATCCTGGTGGGGTTTGGGATTTGGGTTCCACCTGGTGAGGGATCCTGACAGGGTTTGGGGTTGGGGTTTGGGATTGGGGATTGGGGTTCCACCTGGTAAGGGATCCCGGGGGCTTCACTGGGGTTTGGGGTTCCGCCTGGTGAGGGGATCCTGGAAGGGTTTGGGATTGGGGTTCCGCCTGGTGAGGGGATCCCGGTGGGGTTTGGGATTGGGGTTTGGGATTGGGGTTTGGGATTGGGGTTTGGGATTGGGGTTTGGGGTTCCGCCTGGTGAGGGGATCCTGACAGGGTTTAGGATTGGGGTTTGGGACTGGGGTTTGGGATTGGGGTTTGGGATTGGGGTTTGGGATTGGGGTTTGGGGTTCCGCCTGGTGAGGGGATCCTGACAGGGTTTAGGATTGGGGTTTGGGACTGGGGTTTGGGATTGGGGTTTGGGATTGGGGTTTGGAATTGGGGTTTGGGGTTCCGCCTGGTGAGGGGATCCTGGTGGGGTTTGGGATTGGGGTTGATCCTGGTGGGGTTTGGGATTGGGGTTCTGCCTGGTGAGGGATCCTGGTGGGGTTTGGGATTGGGGTTTAGGATTGGGGTTTGGGATTGGGGTTTGGGATTGGGGTTTGGGATTGGGGTTTGGGGTTCCGCCTGGTGAGAGGATCCCAGTGGGGTTTGGGATTGGGATCCCTGTGTGGGGATCTGGGGATTCACCGAAATTGATTATTGGGTGATTATTGAACCCCTGCTCTGTCCCAGAGTCTCTCACCAGCAATTTTTGGTGATTTTTTGTCCCCCTGCCCTGTCCTGGAGTCTTCACCAGCAATTTCGGGGTGATTTTTCAACCCCTACCCTTTCCTAGGGTCTCTCACCAGCAATTTTGGGGTGATTTTTGTCCCCCTGCCCAACGTTCACACCAAAGTTCTGCTCCCTCCTCCTGCACTTCCCCACTGAAACAACCAAAAATTTTTCCCTTTTGGGTGACAAACCAAACAATTCTCATTTTTATTTCCCTGCATCCCTGAACTTTTGATCGTTCCCTTTTGGGTGAAAAAACCAAAATTCCCATTCCCATTGCATTGCATCCCTGAACTTTTGATCGTTCCCTTTTGGGTGAAAAAACCCAACAATTTTTATTTTTACTTCCCTGCGTCCCTGAGCTTTTAATTTTTCAGTTTTGGGTGAAAAAACCAAAATTCTCATTCCCATTCCCCCGCAATCCTGAACTTTTGAAACAACCAAAAATTTTTCCCTTTTGGGTGAAAACCCCAACAATTCTCACCTGAAAAAATCAATTTTTTTTTTTTTACTTTTGGGTGAAAAAACCCCAAAATTCTCATTCCCATTTCCCTGCATCCCTGAACTTTTGATCGTTCCCTTTTGGGTGAAAAAACCAAAATTCTCATTCCCATTTCCCTGCAATCCTGAACTTTTGATCGTTCCCTTTTGGGAGACAAACCCAACAACTCTCATTTTTATTTCCCTGCATCCGTGAACTTTTGATTGTTCCCTTTTGGGTGACAAACCCAACAATTCTCATTCCCATTCCCCTGCAATCCTGAACCTTTGAAACAATGAAAAAATTTTCACTTTTGGGTGAAAAACCAATGATTCTTACTCAAAAAAATCAATTTTTTTTTTTTTACTTTTGGGTGAAAAGACCCCAAAATTCTCATTCCCATTCCCCTGCAATCCTGAACTTTGATCGTTCCCTTTTGGGCGACAAACCCAACAATTTTTATTTTTATTTCCCTGCGTCCCTGAGCTTTTAATTTTTCCCTTTTGGGTGACAAACCCAACAATTCCCATTTTTTATTCCCCCTTCTCTCCCAGTGCAATTCCACGGGTGGGAATTGCTTTTTCCAGGCTTTCTCCTCGGGGCTGGACGCTGTCCGTGAGTGGTACCACTTCCATTACCTGAACATCCTGGCCCAGCTGCCGCTGGCCACCGACGTCCCCCGGCACCGCCGGCGCCTCCGCGACCTCGTCTACTCCTGCCAGTACGACGGGGAGCCCTGCAGGCCCAGGTGGGTGGGGATTTCCAGGGAATTCCGGGATCATTCCCATTTTTCTGGACACATCCAGGTTGGGTTTTAGGCGTTGTCAAGCTCAGAATAAAAATTCATGTCGAATTTCTTTTGATTTCCCAGTAAAACGCCATCAAATTCCTTGAATTTCCAATAAAAATCCAACAAATTTCTTGAATTCTCAGTAAAATTCCAACAAATTTCTCTTGGTTTTCCAGTAAAACCCCATCAAATTTCTCGTGATTTTGTTCACTTTCACCAGGAGCTGCCACACTTTTAGCAGCTCATTCCCATTTTTCTGGACATATCCAGGTTGGGTTTAAGGCGTTGTCAAGCTCAGAATAAAAATTCATGTCGAATTTCTTTTGATTTCCCAGTAAAACGCCATCAAATTCCTTGAATTTCCAATAAAAATCCAACAAATTTCTTGAATTCTCAGTAAAATTCCAACAAATTTCTCTTGGTTTTCCAGTAAAACCCCATCAAATTTCTCGTGATTTTGTTCACTTTCACCAGGAGCTGCCACACTTTTAGCAGCTCATTCCCATTTTTCTGGACATATCCAGGTTGGGTTTAAGGTGTTGTCAAGCTCAGAATAAAAATTCATGTCGAATTTCTTTTGATTTCCCAGTAAAACGCCATCAAATTCCTTGAATTTCCAATAAAAATCCAACAAATTTCTTGAATTCTCAGTAAAATTCCAACAAATTTCTCTTGGTTTTCCAGTAAAACCCCATCAAATTTCTCGTGATTTTGTTCACTTTCACCAGGAGCTGCCACACTTTTAGCAGCTCATTCCCATTTTTCTGGACATATCCAGGTTGGGTTTAAGGTGTTGTCAAGCTCAGAATAAAAATTCATGTCGAATTTCTTTTGATTTCCCAGTAAAACGCCATCAAATTCCTTGAATTTCCAATAAAAATCCAACAAATTTCTTGAATTCTCAGTAAAATTCCAACAAATTTCTCTTGGTTTTCCAGTAAAACCCCATCAAATTTCTCGTGATTTTGTTCACTTTCACCAGGAGCTGCCACACTTTTAGCAGCTCATTCCCATTTTTCCGGACACGTCCAGGTTGGGTTTAAGGTGTTGTCAAGCTCAGAATAAAAATTCATGTCGAATTTCTCTTGATTTCCCAGTAAAACACCATTAAATTTCTTGAATTTCCAGTAAAATTCCATCCAATCTCTCTTGAATTTCCAGTTAAATTCCATCCAATCTCTCTTTGTTTTCCAGTAAAACCCTATTAAAATCTCTCGATTTTCCAGTATAATTCCATCAAATTTCTTGAATTTCCAGTAAAACTCCATCAAATTTATCTTGATTTTCCAGTAAAACTCCATAAAAAATTCTCTTGATTTTCCAGTAAAACCCCATAAAATTTCTCTTGATTTTCCAGTGATTATCTTCACTTCCAGCACCCTCCTAATTAAAACCCCATCCAATCTCTTGATTTCCCAGTAAAACCCCATCAAATTCCTTGATTTTCCAGTAAAATTCCATCCAATCTCTCTTGATTTTCCAGTAAAACCCCATAAAAATCTCTCTTGATTTTCCTGTGATTATTTTTCAATTCCAGCACCCTCATAATTAAATCCCCATCAAATTTCTCTTGATTTCCCAGTGATGTCATTCAATTCCAGCACTCTCAAAATTAAAACTCCATCCAATCTCTTGATTTTCCAGTAAAACGCCATCAAATCTCTCTTGATTTCCCAGTAAAACGCCATTAAATTTCTTGATTTTCCAGTAAAACACCATTAAAATCTCTCCTGATTTCCCAGTAAAACCCTATTAAAATCTCTCTTGATTTTTCAGTTAAACTCCATCAAATTTCTTGAATTCCCAGTAAAATTCCATCCAATCTCTCTTGACTTCCCAGTAAAATGCCATTAAATTTCTTGATTTTCCAGTAAAACCCCATTAAAATCTCTCTCGATTTTCCAGTAAAACTCCATAAAAAATTCTCTTGATTTTCCAGTAAAACCCCATCAAATTTCTTGATTTTCCAGTGATTATCTTCACTTCCAGCATCCTCCTAATTAAAACCCCAACAAATCTCTCTCGATTTTCCAGTAAAACCCCATTAAAATCTCTCTTGATTTTCCAGTAAAACTCCATTAAAATCTCTCTCGATTTTCCAGTAAAACCCTATTAAAATCTCTTGATTTTCCAGTATAACTCCATCAAATTCCTTGAATTCCCAGTAAAACTCCGTCAAATTTCTCTTGATTTTCCAGTAAAACTCCATCAAATTTCTTGATTTTCCAGTAAAATTCCATCCAATCTCTTTTGATTTTTCAGTAAAACCCCATAAATTTTTTCTTGATTTTCCAGTAAAACTCCATCAAATTTTTTGAATTCCCAGTAAAATTCCATCCAATCTCTCTTGATTTCCCAGTAAAACCCATTTAAAATCTCTCTTGATTTCCCAGTGATTATTTTTCAATTCCAGCACCCTCCTAATTAAATCTCCCTCCAATTCCTCTCGATTTTCCAGCGATTCCGTTCACTTCCACCACCCGGTTTTTGGGAGCTGCTACACCTTTAACAGCCAGGGCACCGATCCCTTCTGGGCAGCCACCAAACCTGGCAGCCCCTACGGTGAGTGATGGGCAAAAAACCCAAAATTCAGAGAAATTAGAGAAAAAAGAGAAAATAAGAGAAATTTAGAGAAAAAAAAGAAATTAAGAGAAAAAAAGAGAGAAATTTAGAGAAAAAAGAAATTTAGAGAAAAAAGAGAAATTAAGAGGAAAAAAAGAAATTAAGAGAAAAATGAGAAATTTAGAGAAAAATGAGAAATTTAGAGAAAATTTAGAGAAAAAAAGAAGTTTAGAGAAAAAAGAGAAATTAAGAGAAAAAAAGAGAAATTTAGAGAAAAAAAGAGAAATTAGGAGATAAAAAAAGAGAAATTGAGAGAAAAAAAAGAAATTAAGAGGAAAAAGAGAAATTTAGAGAAAAAAAGAAGTTTAGAGAAAAAAGAGAAATTTAGAGAAAAAAAGAGAAATTAAGAGAAAAAAGAGAAATTTAGAGAAAAAAAAGAGAAATTTAGAGAAAAAAAGAAATTAAGAGAAAAAAGAGAAATTTAGAGAAAAAAAAGTTTAGAGAAAAAGGAGAAATTTAGAGGAAAAAGAGAAATTTAGAGGAAAAAGAGAAATTAAGAGAAAAAAGAGAAATTAAGAGAAAAAAAGAGAAATTTAGAGAAAAAAGAGAAATTAAGAGAAAAAAAGAGAAATTTAGAGAAAAAAAGTTTAGAGCAAAAAGTTTAGAGAAAAAAAGAGAAATTTAGAGAAAAAAAGAGAAATTAAGAGAAAAAAGAGAAATTAAGAGAAAAATGAGAAATTAAGAGAAATTAAGAGAAAAAAGAAACTAAGAGAAAAAAATAGAAATTAAGAGAAAAAAGGAGAAATTTAGAGAAAAAAGAGAAATAAGGAGGAAAAAAAAGAAATTAGGAGATAAAAAAGAGAAATTAGGAGATAAAAAAAGAGAAATTAGGAGATAAAAAAAGAAATTAGGAGATAAAAAAAGAGAAATTAAGAGATAAAAAAGAGAAATTAGGAGATAAAAAAAGAGAAATTAAGAGAAAAAAAGAGAAATTTAGAGAAAAAAAGAGAAATTAAGAGGAAAAAGAGAAATTTAGAGAAAAAAAGAGAAATTAAGAGGAAAAAAAGAGAAATTAAGAGAAAAAAGAAATTTAGAGGAAAAAAAGAGAAATTAAGAGGAAAAAAGAAATTGAGAGAAAAAAGAGAAATTAAGAGAAAAAAGAGAAATTAAGAGAAAAAAGAAATTTAGAGGAAAAAGAGAAATTAAGAGAAAAAAAGAGAAATTTAGAGAAAAAAAGAGAAATTGAGAGGGAAAAAGAGAAATTGAGAGGGAAAAAGAGAAATTAAGAGAAAAAAAGAGAAACTAAGAGAAAAAAGAGAAATTAAGAGAAAAAAAAGAGAAATTTAGAGAAAAAAAAGAGAAAATAAGAGGGGAAAAAAGAGAAATTAAGAGAAAAAAGAGAAATTAAGAGAATTATTATGGGATTATTTGTTATGGATTAGGATTAAAAATGGTTTTTCTGGGCTCCAAAATGAGCGATCCCAATGTGCAAATTTGGGATTTAGGGTTTATTTATAGGGTTCTAATTATTATTATTAATATTATTATTATTATTGTGTTTTTCTGGGTTTTATTTCTAGGGTTATTATTTGTTATGGATTAGGATTAAAAATGGTTTTTCTGGGCTCCAAAATGAGCGATCCCAATGTGCAAATTTGGGATTTGGGGTTTACTTATAGGGTTATTATTATTATTATTATTACTATTATTATTATTATTGGTTTTTTCTGGGTTTTACTTATAGGGTTATTATTTATTATGGGATTATTTGTTATGGATTAGGATTAAAAATGGTTTTTCTGGGCTCCAAAATGAGCGATCCCAATGTGCATATTTGGGATTTGGGGTTTATTTATAGGGTTATTATTATTATTATTATTTTTATTATTATTACTATTATTATTACTATTATTATTGGTTTTTTCTGGGTTTTACTTATAGGGATATTATTTATTATGGGATTATTTGTTATGGATTAGGATTAAAAATGGTTTTTCTGGGCTCCCAAATGAGGGATCCCAATGTGCAAATTTGGGATTTGGGGTTTATTTATAGGGTTCTAATTATTATTATTAATATTATTATTATTATTGTGTTTTTCTGGGTTTTATTTCTAGGGTTATTATTTATTATGGATTAGGATTAAAAATGGTTTTTCTGGGCTCCAAAATGAGCGATCCCAATGTGCAAATTTGGGATTTAGGGTTTATTTATAGGGTTCTAATTATTATTATTAATATTATTATTATTATTGTGTTTTTCTGGGTTTTATTTCTAGGGTTATTATTTATTATGGATTAGGATTAAAAATGGTTTTTCTGGGCTCCAAAATGAGCAATCCCAACGTGCAAATTTGGGATTTGGGTTTATTTATAGGGTTCTAATTATTATTATTATTATTACTATTATTATTATTACTATTATTGTGTCCCCAGGGCTGTCGCTGCTGCTGCGGGCCCGGCAGCGCTCTCAGCTCCCGCTGCTCTCGGCCGGGGCCGGGCTGCGCGTGCTGATCCACCGGCACCGGCAGCCGCCGTTCCTGGAGCACGAGGGCGTCCACGTCCGGCCCGGCATCGCCACCGCCGTGGGCATCCAGCAGGTGGGGACAGAGTGACGGCGGCACAAACTGAATTGAAATGAAATCATCCTAAATGAAATCAGAATTAAATAATCCCAAATTAAACTGAAATTAAATCATCTCTAATTAAGTCAGAATTGAATCATCCAAAAGTGGATTTTTGGTGTCCAGCAGGTGGGGACAGAGGGAGGGCGGCACAAACTGAATTGAAATGAAATCAGCCCAAATGAAATCAGAATTGAATCATCCCAAATGAAATCAGAATTAAATAATCTCAAATTAAATCATCCCAAATGAAATCAGAATTAAATCATCCAAAGGTGGATTTTCAGTGTCCAGCAGGTGGGGACAGAGGGATGGCGGCACGAATGAGATTGGAACTAAATCAGCCCAAATTAAATCAGAATTGAATCATCCCAAATGAAATCAGAATTAAATAATCTCAAATTAAATCAGAATTAAATAATCTCAAATTAAATCAGAATTAAATAATCTCAAAGTAAATCATCCCAAATTAAATCAGAATTGAATCATCCAAAGGTGGATTTTCAGTGTCCAGCAGGTGGGGGCAGAGGGACGGCGGCACGAATGAGATTGGAATTAAATCAGCCCTAATTAAATCAGAATTGAATTATCCCAAATGAAATCAGAATTAAATAATCTCAAATTAAATCATCCCAAATGAAATCAGAATTAAATCATCCAAAGGTGGATTTTCAGTGTCCAGCAGGTGGGGACAGAGGGATGGCGGCACTAATGAGATTGGAATTAAATCAGCCCAAATTAAATCAGAATTAAATCATCCAAAGGTGGATTTTTGGTGTCCAGCAGGTGGGGACAGAGGGACGGCGGCACAAACTGAATTGAAATGAAATCAGCCCAAATTAAATCAGAATTGAATCATTCCAAATGAAATCAGAATTAAATAATCTCAAATTAAATCAGAATTGAATCATCCAAAGGTGGACTTTTGGTGTCCAGCAGGTGGGGACAGAGGGACGGCGGCACAAATGAGATTGGAATTAAATCAGCCCAAATTAAATCAGAATTGAATCATCCCAAATGAAATCAGAATTAAATAATCTCAAATTAAATCAGAATTGAATCATCCAAAGGTGGATTTTCAGTGTCCAGCAGGTGGGGACAGAGGGACGGCGGCACGAATGAGATTGGAATTAAATCATCCCAAATTTAATCTGAATTAAATCAGCCCAAATGAAATCGGAATTAAATCAGCCCAAATGAAATCAGAATAAAATCAGCCCTAATAAAATCAAAATTGAATCAGCCCTAATAAAATCAGAATTAAATCAGCCCAAATGAAATCAGAATTAAATAATCTCAAATTAAATCAGAATTAAATCATCCAAAGGTGGATTTTCAGTGTCCAGCAGGTGGGGACAGAGGGACAGCAACACTAATGAGATTGGAATTAAATCAGCCCTAATTAAATCAGAATTAAAACATCCTAAGGTGGATTTTTGGAATCCAGCAGGTGGGGACAGAGTGACAGCGGCACAAACTGAATTGAAATGAAATCAGCCCAAATGAAATCAGAATTGAATCATCCCAAATGAAATCAGAATTGAATCATCCAAAGGTGGATTTTTGGTGTCCAGCAGCTGGGGACAAAGTCACAGTGGCCTAAATGAAACTGAAATTAAATCAGCCCAAATTAAAATTGATACTGTTACCTATGTCGAGACCAATTTGGTCTCGCAGCGATAACTTTGTATCACGGCCTGGAGCAAGGGAGTGAGAAACGCAACAATATAATATAATTAATATAATATAATTAATATAATATAATTAATATAATATAATATATATAATATAATTAATATAATATATTATAATATAATATAATATAATTAATATAATATAATATAATATAATATAATATAATATAATTAATATAATATAATTAATATAATATATACAATTATATATATAATACAATGCAACATAAGACAAAATATATATTATATAATTATATATAATATGTAATTACATATAATTATAAATATAATAGTATATTATGTTATATTCATAGCATAATGTATAAACTGTGTAATATTAATGCAAATAATATACATAATATAGAATGCATTATATTATGATATATTATAACATCTAATGCATAATACATTAAATATTACATATTATTATATATTATATAATATATATTATATATTATATAATATATATAAAACATCTATTACTGTATGTATCCTATATTAATCCTATCTCTTCTATTAATTATTATTGATATCCTGATATTTATCATTACACTCCAGCTCTGCTGCTCATCAATTCCCTGCCTCTCCCTGCTCCTGAACTCTGGTTCTAATTAACCCCGCTAATCACTGGGGCTCTAATTAGCCCCGCTAATCACTGGGGCTCTAATTAGCCCCGCTAATCACTGGGGCTCTAATTAACCCCGTTAATCACTCTGGCTCCAATTAATTTACCTCCTTTCCGTGCCCACAGGACGAGGTGAATCGCCTGGGCGGCAATTACGGCAGCTGCACGCGGGACGGCAGCGACGTGGGCGTGAGGCTGCTCTACAACAGCTCCTACACACTGCAGGTACTGAGCCTGGCCTAGTTACACCTGGTTTAGTTACACCCAGCTGGAACTGCTCTACAACAGCTCCTACACACTGCAGGTACTGAGCCTGGCCTAGTTACACCTGGTTTAGTTACACCCAGCTGGAACTGCTCTACAACAGCTCCTACACACTGCAGGTACTGAGCCTGGCCTAGTTACACCTGGTTTAGTTACACCCAGCTGGAACTGCTCTACAACAGCTCCTACACACTGCAGGTACTGAGCCTGGCTTAGTTACACCTGGTTTAGTTACACCCAGCTGGAACTGCTCTACAACAGCTCCTACACACTGCAGGTACTGAGCCTGGCTTAGCTAAACCTGGTTTAGTTACACCTGGCTTAGTTACACCCAGCTGGAACTGCTCTACAACAGCTCCTACACACTGCAGGTACTGAGCCTGGCCTAGTTACACCTGGTTTAGTTACACCCAGCTGGAACTGCTCTACAACAGCTCCTACACACTGCAGGTACTGAGCCTGGCTAAACCTGGTTTAGTTACACCCAGCTGGAACTGCTCTACAACAGCTCCTACACACTGCAGGTACTGAGCCTGGCTTAGTTACACCTGGTTTAGTTACACCTGGCTTAGTTACACCCAGCTGGAACTGCTCTACAACAGCTCCTACACACTGCAGGTACTGAGCCTGGCTTAGTTAAACCTGGTTTAGTTACACCCGGCTGGAACTGCTCTACAACAGCTCCTACACACTGCAGGTACTGAGCCTGGCTTAGTTACACCTGGTTTAGTTACACCTGGTTTAGTTACACCCAGCTGGAACTGCTCTACAACAGCTCCTACACACTGCAGGTACTGAGCCTGGCTTAGTTAAACCTGGTTTAGTTACACCCAGCTGGAACTGCTCTACAACAGCTCCTACACACTGCAGGTACTGAGCCTGGCCTACCTAAACCTGGTTTAGTTACACCTGGTTTAGTTACACCCAGCTGGAACTGCTCTACAACAGCTCCTACACACTGCAGGTACTGAGCCTGGCTTAGCTAAACCTGGTTTAGTTACACCCAGCTGGAACTGCTCTACAACAGCTCCTACACACTGCAGGTACTGAGCCTGGCCTGGCTAAACCTGGTTTAGTTACACCCAGCTGGAACTGCTCTACAACAGCTCCTACACACTGCAGGTACTGAGCCTGGCTTAGTTAAACCTGGTTTAGTTACACCTGGTTTAGTTACACCCGGCTGGAACTGCTCTACAACAGCTCCTACACACTGCAGGTACTGAGCCTGGCTTAGTTAAACCTGGTTTAGTTACACCTGGTTTAGTTACACCCGGCTGGAACTGCTCTACAACAGCTCCTACACACTGCAGGTACTGAGCCTGGCCTAGCTAAACCTGGTTTAGTTACACCTGGTTTAGTTACACCCAGCTGGAACTGCTCTACAACAGCTCCTACACACTGCAGGTACTGAGCCTGGCTTAGTTACACCTGGTTTAGTTACACCCAGCTGGAACTGCTCTACAACAGCTCCTACACACTGCAGGTACTGAGCCTGGCTTAGTTAAACCTGGTTTAGTTACACCTGGTTTAGTTACACCCGGCTGGAACTGCTCTACAACAGCTCCTACACACTGCAGGTACTGAGCCTGGCTTAGTTACACCTGGTTTAGTTACACCCGGCTGGAACTGCTCTACAACAGCTCCTACACGCTGCAGGTACTGAGCCTGGCTTAGTTAAACCTGGTTTAGTTACACCTGGTTTAGTTACACCCAGCTGGAACTGCTCTACAACAGTTCCTACACACTGCAGGTACTGAGCCTGGCTTAGTTACACCTGGTTTAGTTACACCTGGTTTAGTTACACCCAGCTGGAACTGCTCTACAACAGCTCCTACACACTGCAGGTACTGAGCCCGGCCTAGCTGAGCCTGGCTTAGCCAAACCCGATTTGGAATTTTTTTTGGTTTATCCGAAATTTTTTTCCCATTTTTTCCGAAAAGCTCCACCCTAAAGATTTGCAATTTTTTGGTTTATCCAATTTTTTTTTGCCCCTTTTCTCCCAAGACGGTCATCCTATAAATTTGGGATTTTTTCGCTTTGTCCCAATTCTTTTTTGCCTTTTTCTCCTAAAATCTTCATCCTACAGAGCTGGAATTTTTCTTTTTTTTTGGTTTATCCGAATTTGTTTTGCCCTTTTCTCTTAAAATCTTTATCCTAGAAAATTGAAATATTTTTGATTTATCTACATTTTTTGGGTGCTTTTCTACTAAGATCTCCATCTGACAGAGATGGAATTTTTGGGGTTTTGTTTAATCCAAATGTTTGTTTATCCAAATTTGTTTTGCCCTTTTCTCTTAAAATCTTTATCCTACAAAATTGAAATATTTTTGATTTATCCCAATTTTTTTTGCCCTTTTCTCCTCAGCGCTTCATCGTACAAAACCGAAATTTTTGGGTGGAGTTTATCCAAATTTTTGTTTGGTTTTCCAAAATTTTTTTTGTGGTTTATCCCAACATTTTTCCCATTTTTCCCATCCCCAGGCGTGCCTGCACTCGTGTTTCCAGCAGCGGATGCTGCGCGAGTGCGGCTGCGCCCACCTGCAGTACCCAGTGCCCGCCGGAGCCCCGCGCTGCGACTACGGCCGGCACCCGGCCTGGGGTAAGGGGATCCCGGGAATAAATAATCTGGGAATAATCTGGGAAAGAATCCTGGGAATAAATAATCCTGGGAATAATCTGGGAAAGAATCCTGGGAATAAATAATCCTGGGAATAATATGGGAATAATCCTGGGGAATCATGGGAAATAATCCTGGGAATAATCCTGGGAAATAATCCTGAGGAATCATGGGAAATAATCCTGGGGAATCATGGGAAATAATCCTGGGGAATCCTGGGAAATAATCCTGGGGAATCATGGGAAATAATCCTGGGGAATCCTGGGAAATAATCCTGGGAATAATACGGGAAATAATCCTGGGGAATCCTGGGAAATAATCCTGGGGAATCCTGGGAAATAATCCTGGGGAATCCTGGGAAATAATCCTGGGGAATCCTGGGAAATAATCCTGGGGAATCCTGGGAAATAATCCTGGGGAATCCTGGGAAATAATCCTGGGGAATCCTGGGAAATAATCCTGGGAAATCCTGGGAAATAATCCTGGGGAATCATGGGAAATAATCCTGGGGAATTCTGGGAAATAATCCTGGGGAATCCTGGGAAATAATCCTGGGGAATAAATAATCTGGGAATAATATGGGAAAGAATCCTGGGAATAAATAATCCTGGGAATAATATGGGAAAGAATCCTGGGGAATAAATAATCCTGGGAATAATCTGGGAAAGAATCCTGGGAATAAATAATCCTGGGAATAATCTGGGAAAGAATCCTGGGGAATAAATAATCCTGGGAATAATCTGGGAAAGAATCATGGAGAATAAATAATCCTGGGAATAATATGGGAAAGAATCCTGGGGAATCCTGGGAAATAATCCTGGGGAATAAATAATTCTGGGAATAATATGGGAAAGAATCCTGGGGAATCCTGGGAAATAAATAATCTGGGAATAATATGGGAAAGAATCCTGGGGAATCCTGGGGAATAAATAATCTGGGAATAATATGGGAAAGAATCCTGGGAATAAATAATCCTGGGAATAATCTGGGAAAGAATCATGGAGAATAAATAATCCTGGGAATAATCTGGGAAAGAATCCTGGGGAATAAATAATCCTGGGAATAATCTGGGAAAGAATCATGGAGAATAAATAATCCTGGGAATAATCTGGGAAATAATCATGGGGAATAAATAATCCTGGGAATAATCTGGGAAAGAATCCTGGGGAATAAATAATCCTGGGAATAATCTGGGAAATAATCATGGGGAATAAATAATCCTGGGAATAATCTGGGAAAGAATCATGGGGAATAAATAATCCTGGGAATAATCTGGGAAAGAATCCTGGGGAATAAATAATCCTGGGAATAATCTGGGAAAGAATCATGGGGAATAAATAATCCTGGGAATAATATGGGAAAGAATCCTGGGGAATCATGGGAAATAATCCTGGGGAATCCTGGGAAATAATCCTGGGGAATCATGGGAAATAATCCTGGGGAATCCTGGGAAATAATCCTGGGGAATCATGGGAAATAATCCTGGGGAATCCTGGGAAATAATCCTGGGGAATCATGGGAAATAATCCTGGGGAATTGTGGGAAATAATCCTGGGGAATAAATAATCCTGGGAATAATCTGGGAAAGAATCCTGGGGAATCCTGGGAAATAAATAATCCTGGGAATAATATGGGAAAGAATCCTGGGGAATAAATAATCCTGGGAATAATCCTGGAAATAATCCTGGGGAATCCTGGGAAATAATCCTGGGGAATTGTGGGAAATAATCCTGGGGAATAAATAATCCTGGGAATAATCTGGGAAAGAATCCTGGGGAATAAATAATCCTGGGAATAATCTGGGAAAGAATCCTGGGGAATCCTGGGAAATAAATAATCCTGGGAATAATATGGGAAAGAATCCTGGGGAATAAATAATCCTGGGAATAATCCTGGGAAATAATCCTGGGGAATCCTGGGAAATAATCCTGGGGAATTGTGGGAAATAATCCTGGGGAATAAATAATCCTGGGAATAATCTGGGAAAGAATCCTGGGGAATAAATAATCCTGGGAATAATCTGGGAAAGAATCATGGGGAATAAATAATCCTGGGAATAATATGGGAAAGAATCCTGGGGAATCATGGGAAATAATCCTGGGGAATCCTGGGAAATAATCCTGGGGAATCATGGGAAATAATCCTGGGGAATCCTGGGAAATAATCCTGGGGAATCCTGGGAAATAATCCTGGGGAATCATGGGAAATAATCCTGGGGAATCATGGGAAATAATCCTGGGGAATCCTGGGAAATAATCCTGGGAATAATCCTGGGAAATAATCCTGGGAATAAATAATCCTGGGGAATCCTGGGAAATAATCCTGGGGAATCAAGGGAAATAATCCTGGGGAATCCTGGGAAATAATCCTGGGGAATCTTGGGAAATAATCCTGGGGAATCATGGGAAATAATCCTGGGGAATTCTGGGAAATAATCCTGGGGAATCCTGGGAAATAATCCTGGGGAATCATGGGAAATAATCCTGGGGAATCCTGGGAAATAATCCTGGGGAATCCTGGGAAATAATCCTGGGGAATCATGGGAAATAATCCTGGGGAATTGTGGGAAATAATCCAGGGGAATAAATAATCCTGGGAATAATATGGGAAAGAATCCTGGGGAATAAATAATCCTGGGAATAATATGGGAAAGAATCCTGGGGAATAAATAATCCTGGGAATAATCTGGGAAAGAATCCTGGGGAATAAATAATCCTGGGAATAATATGGGAATAATCCTGGGGAATCATGGGAAATAATCCTGGGGAATCATGGGAAATAATCCTGGGGAATCCTGGGAAATAATCCTGGGGAATCCTGGGAAATAATCCTGGGGAATCCTGGGAAATAATCCTGGGGAATCATGGGAAATAATCCTGGGGAATCATGGGAAATAATCCTGGGAATTATCCAGGAAATAATCCTGGGGAATCATGGGAAATAATCCTGGGCAATCCTGGGAAATAATCCTGGGGAATCATGGGAAATAATCCTGGGAATTAGCCCGGGAAATAATCCTGGGAAATAATCCTGGGGAATCCTGGGAAATAATCCTGGGGAATTGTGGGAAATAATCCTGGGGAATAAATAATCCTGGGAATAATCTGGGAAAGAATCCTGGGGAATAAATAATCCTGGGAATAATCTGGGAAAGAATCCTGGGGAATAAATAATCCTGGGAATAATCTGGGAAAGAATCATGGGGAATAAATAATCCTGGGAATTAGCCCAGGAAAGAATCCTGGGGAATAATCCTGGGAATTATCCAGGAAATAATCCTGGGGAATCATGGGAAATAATCCTGGGCAATCCTGGGAAATAATCCTGGGGAATCATGGGAAATAATCCTGGGAATAGTACGGGAAATAATCCTGGGGAATCCTGGGGAATCCTGGGAAATAATCCTGGGGAATTGTGGGAAATAATCCTGGGGAATAAATAATCCTGGGAATAATCTGGGAAAGAATCATGGGGAATAAATAATCTGGGAATAATATGGGAAAGAATCATGGGGAATAAATAATCCTGGGAATAATCTGGGAAAGAATCCTGGGGAATAAATAATCCTGGGAATAATCTGGGAAATAATCCTGGGGAATAAATAATCCTGGGAATAATCTGGGAAAGAATCCTGGGGATAAATAATCCTGGGAATAATCTGGGAAAGAATCCTGGGGAATCCTGGGGAATAAATAATTCTGGGAATCCTGGGGAATCCTGGGAAATAATCCTGGGGAATTGTGGGAAATAATCCTGGGGAATAAATAATCCTGGGAATAATCTGGGAAATAATCCTGGGGAATAAATAATCCTGGGAATAATCTGGGAAAGAATCCTGGGGAATAAATAATCCTGGGAATAATCTGGGAAACAATCCTGGGGAATAAATAATCCTGGGAATAATCTGGGAAAGAATCCTGGGGAATAAATAATCCTGGGAATAATCTGGGAAAGAATCCTGGGGAATAAATAATCCTGGGAATAATCTGGGAAAGAATCCTGGGAATAAATAATCCTGGGAATAATATGGGAAAGAATCCTGGGGAATAAATTATCCTGGGAATAATCTGGGAAAGAATCCTGGGGAATAAATAATCCTGGGAATAATATGGGAAAGAATCCTGGGGAATAATCCTGGTAATAATATGGGAAATAATCCGGGGGAATCATGGGGAATAATCCTGGGAAATCATCCTGGGAGATCCTGGGAAAGAATCCTGGTGAATAATCCTGGGGAATAATCCTGGGGAATGCTGGGAAATCATCCTGGGAAATCCTGAGGAATCCTGAGAAATAATCCTGGGGAATCATCCTGGGGAATCCTGGGAAAAAGAATCCTTGGGAATCCTGGGAAATAATCCCAGGGAATCCTGGGGAATCCTGGGAATCCCAAGAAAAGGGAATGGTCCTGGATCCTAGGAAATCCCGGGAAATCCCGGGAAATCCTGGAAAATGGAAATGGTCCTGGATCCCGGGAAATCTTGGGAAATCCTGGGAAATCCTGGGAAAAGGGAACGGTCCTGCAGCCTGGGAAATCCTGGGAAATCCTAGGAAAAAAGGAATGGTCTTGCAGCCTGGGAAATGCCGGGAAATCCTGGGAAAAGGGGCTGCTCCTGCATCCTGGGAAATCCTGGGAAATTCCTGAGTCCCTGCAAAAATGGAAAAATCCCCTGGAAAAGGAACAAATCCCTGAATCCCTGGAACAGGGGGCACATTCCAGAGGGAGAAAAAATTCCTGAACCGGGGATTTTAGGATTTCATTCTGATTTTTTTCCTTAATCTCCTCCTAAACCCGCCACTCCTTAAGCTCGGCCTATCCCTGGATCAGATCCCAGCCTGGCGCTCCGGTTTTTCCTCTGGAACAATTCCAGAGGGAATTCCTGAACTTTTCCCTGTTCCCAGGTCACTGCTTTTACCGGCTCTACCGGCAGCACCGCAATCACCGCCTGAACTGCTTCCAGCAGTGCCCCAAACCCTGCAGGTGAGGCCCCGAAAAACCTGGGAATCCTCCCTGGGAATTCCTGGATTTGGGAATTCTCCCTGGGAATTCCTGGATTTGGGAATTCTCCCTGGGAATTCCTGCATTTGGGAATTCTCCCTGGGAATTCCTGGATTTGGGAATTTTCACCCATTTTTTCCGGGTTTTTAATTCCCGGTTTTTCCCTCCTCAGGGAATCCCTGTACAAGATCTCAGCTGGCACAGCCAAGTGGCCCTCGGCAAAGTCCCAGGTACTGCCCCAAATCCCGGGATTCTGCCCCAAATCCTGGGATTCCTCCCCAAATCCTGGGGTTCCACCCCAAATCCCGGGATTCCGCCCCAAATCCTGGGATTCAGCCCCAAATCCCGGGATTCTGCTCTAAATCCTGGGATTCCACCCCAAATCCCAGGATTGCTCCCCAAATCCTGGGGTTCTGCCCCAAATCCTGGGGTTCCACCCCAAATCCTGGGGTTCTGCCCCAAATCCTGGGGTTCCACCCCAAATCCTGGGATTCAGCCCCAAATCCCGGGATTCCGCCCCCAATCCTGGGATTCCGCCCCCAATCCCGGGATTCCGCCCCAAATCCTGGGGTTCCACCCCAAATCCTGGGATTCTGCCCGAAATCCTGGGATTCTGCCCCAAATCCTGGGATTCCTCCCCAAATCCTGGGATTCCGCCCCAAATCCTGGGATTCCGCCCCAAATCCTGGGATTCCACCCCAAATCCGGGGATTCTGCCCCAAATCCCGGAATTCCACTAATTCCAATAATAAATTAAAAATTCCAAGAACAAATAGCCCAGTAATGAATATTTCCGTAACAAATATTCCACTGGAAACGTTCCACTAATGAATATTCCAATAATAAATATTCCAATAGCAAAAAATTCCAATAGAAACATTCCAATAATGAACATTCCAATAACGAATATTCCAAACATTCCAATAATGAACATTCCAAGAACAAAAATTCCAATAATGAATATTCCAATAATGAACATTCCAATAATGAATATTCCAAGAACAAAATTCCAATAATGAACATTCCAATAATGAATATTCCAATAATGAACATTCCAATAACGAAATATTCCAATAATGAATATTCCAGTAATGAACATTCCAATAATGAATATTCCAATAATGAATATTCCAATGGAAATATTCCAATAACGAACATTCCAATAATGAACATTCCAATAAAAAATATTCCAATAATGAATATTCCAATAAAAAATATTCCACTAATGAATATTCCAATAAGAAATATTCAAATAATGAATATTCTGATAATGAATGTTCCAATAATGAATATTCCAATAATGAATATTCCAATAAAAAATATTCCACTAATGAATATTCCAATAATAAATATTCCAATAACAAAAAATTCCAATAGAAACATTCCAATAGAAATATTCCAGTAATGAACATTCCAATAAGAAATATTCCAGTAACAAAAAAATCCAATAGAAACATTCCAGTAGAAATATTCCAATAACGAATATTCCAATAACGAATATTCCAGTAATGAACATTCCAATAATGAATATTCCAATGGAAATATTCCAATAATGAACATTGCAATTAAAAATATTCCCATAATGAATATTCCAATGGAAATATTCCAATAAGAAATATTCCAATAATGAATATTCCAATGGAAATATTCCCATAATGAATATTCCAATAACGAACATTCCAATGATGAACATTCTAGTAAGAAATGTTCCAATAATGAATATTCCAATAAAAAATATTCCAATGGAAATATTCCAATAAAAAATATTCCAATAATGAATATTCCAGTAATGAATATTCCGATAACGAATATTCCGATAACGAACATTCTAGTAAGAAATATTCCAGTAATGAATATTCCAATAATGAACATTCCAATAATGAACATTCCAATAGCAAATATTCCAATAATAAATATTCCAGTAACAAAAAAATCCAATAGAAACATTCCAATAGAAATATTCCAATAACGAATATTCCAATGGAAACATTCCAATAATGAACATTCCAATAATGAATATTCCAATAATGAACATTCCAATAATGAACATTCCAATAACGAACATTCCAATGATGAACATTCTAGTAAGAAATATTCCAATAATGAACATTCCAATAATAAATATTCCAATAACAAATTTTCCATCCCCAGGACTGGGTGCGCCAGGCCCTGTGGCACGAGAGCGGCTACAACTCCAGCAGCAGCAACCGGTAAATCCTGGGAATTCCCAATCCTGGGAATTGGGAAGGGAGGGCAACAAATTCCCAATAAATCCCAATAAGTCATCAATAAGTTCCCAATAAATTCCCTATAAATCCCCAATAAATTCTCAATAAATTCCCAATAAATCCCCAATAAGTTGTCAATAAATTCCCAATAAACTCCCTATAAATTCCCAATAAACTCTCAATAAATCCCCAATAAATCCTCAATAAATCCCCAATAAACTCCCTATAAATTCCCAATAAACTCTCAATAAATCCCCAATAAATCCTCAATAAATCCCCAATAAATTCCCAATAAATCCCCAATAAACTCCCAATAAATCCCAATAAGCTCCCTATAAATTCCCAATAAACTCCCAATAAATCCCGAATAGACTCCCAGTATATCCCAATAAATTTCCAATAAATCCCAATAAACCCCCACAGTGCCAGCTGGGAATGTCCCCAGTGCCAGCTGGGAATGTCCCACTGGGAATGTCCCTGTGTCCGTGTGTCCCACTGGGAATCTCCCCGATGCCAAATGTCCATGTGTCCCACTGTCCGTGTGTCCCAGCTGTCCCTATGTCCATGGTCCCATGTGTCCATGGTTCCCACTGTCCGTGTGTCCGTGTGTCCCACTGTCCGTGTGTCCCACTGTCCGTGTGTCCCTGTCCCACTGTCCGTGTGTCCCTGTGTCTCTGTCCCACTGTCCGTGTGTCCCACTGTCCATGTGTCCGTGTGTCCCTGGTCCCATGTGTCCGTGTGTCCATGTGCCCCACTGTCCGTGTGTCCCTGTCCCACTGTCTGTGTGTCCCACTGTCCGTGTGTCCCTGTCCCACTGTCCGTGTGTCCTTGTGTCCCACTGTCCGTGTGTCCCTGTCCCACTGTCCGTGTGTCCTTGTGTCCCACTGTCCGTGTGTCCCTGTCCCACTGTCCGTGTGTCCCACTGTCCGTGTGTCCGTGTGTCCCAGCTGTCCGTGTGTCCCTGTCCCACTGTCCGTGTGTCCTTGTGTCCCACTGTCCGTGTGTCCCATGTGTCCCTGTGTCCCACTGTCCGTGTGTCCCTGTGTCCCACTGTCCGTGTGTCCCTGTCCCATGTGTCCGTGTGTCCGTGTGCCCAGGTGTCCGTGTGTCCCACTGTCCGTGTGTCCCACTGTCCGTGTGTCCCAGCTGTCCCTATGTCCATGGTCCCATGTGTCCATGGTTCCCACTGTCCGTGTGTCCGTGTGTCCCACTGTCCGTGTGTCCCACTGTCCGTGTGTCCCACTGTCCGTGTGTCCCATGTGTCCGTGTGTCCCACTGTCCATGTGTCCGTGTGTCCATGGTCCCACTGTCCGTGTGTCCCTGTCCCATGTGTCCGTGTGTCCGTGTGCCCAGGTGTCCGTGTGTCCCACTGTCCGTGTGTCCATGGTCCCATGTGTCTGTGTGTCCGTGTGCCCATGTATCCATGTGTCCCTGTGTCCCATGTGTCCATGTGTCCCTGTCCCACTGTCCGTGTGTCCCTGTGTCCCACTGTCTGTGTGTCCCACTGTCTGTGTGTCCATGGTCCCACTATCCCTGTGTCCCATGTGTCCGTGTGTCCCTGTCCACTGTCCGTGTGTCCGTGTGTCCCATGTGTCCGTGTGTCCCTGTGTCCATGTGTCCCTGTGTCCCTGTGTCCGTGTGTCCCATGTGTCCGTGTGTCCCATGTGTCCGTGTGTCCCTGTGTCCATGTGTCCCTGTGTCCCTGTGTCCGTGTGTCCCATGTGTCCGTGTGTCCCAGGTGTCCGTGTGTCCCATGTGTCCATGTGTCCCTGTGTCCATGTGTCCCTGTGTCCGTGTGTCCGTGTGTCCGTGTGTCCCCGTCCCAGCTGTCCCATGTGTCCGTGTGTCCATGGTCCCACTGTCCGTGTGTCCCTGTGTCCCATGTGTCCGTGTGTCCCTGTGTCCCGTGTGTCTGTGTGTCCCAGCTGTCCGTGTGTCCATGTCCCACTATCCCTGTGTCCCATGTGTCCGTGTGTCCCTGTCCACTGTCCGTGTGTCCGTGTGTCCCATGTGTCCCACTGTCCGTGTGTCCCTGTGTCCCTGTGTCCCTGTGTCCCTGTGTCCAATGTGTCCGTGTGTCCCTGTCCCATGTGTCCGTGTGTCCCATGTGTCCGTGTGTCCGTGTGTCCCAGCTGTCCGTGTGTCCGTGTGTCCCGCAGGAAGGACCTTGCCAAGGTGACCATTTTTTACGGGCAGCTGAACTCCCGCTCGGTGCACGAGGCCCCCCTGCTCTCCGTACGTTCCCATTCCTTTCTTACCTTGCTGCGAATTCCAGAGGGAATCGTTCCCAAAAATTCATGGTTCAGCTTTGGGTTTATAGGATAGATAAAACATCATATAAAATATTTTATATATTTATGTATCATTTATAGAATAATATTTAAATATTTGCATTTTTATATATTTTTATAAAATATATATATATTTATATATATAAATATATATTTATATATATTTATATTTATATATACTTATATATTTATATATAAATAAAAATATATCTATATATTTTATATATTTATATATCATTTATAGAACAATATTTATATATTTGCATTTTTAATATATTTTTATAAAACATATTTTTATATATATTTCTACATAATATATATTTTTATATATATTTATACATTATATATATTTATATATACTTATATATTTTTATATACTTATATATTTTTATATATTTATATATAAATAAAATATATCTATATATTTTATATATTTATATATCATTTATAGGACAAAATTTATATATTTGCATTTTAATATATATTTATACATTATTTATATATATTTATATATACTTATATATTTTTATATATTTATATATAAATAAAATATATCTATATATTTTATATATTTATATATAATTTATAGAACAATATTTATATATTTGCATTTTTAATATATATTTATACATTTTTTATATATATTTATATACACTTATATATTTTTAGATATTTATATATAAATATAAATATATTTATATATTTTATATATTTATATAAAATTTATAGAACAATATTTATATATTTGCATTTTTAATATATTTTTATAAAACATATTTTTATATATATTTATACATTATTTATATATATTTATATATACTTATATATTTTTATATATTTATATATTAAAAAAATATATCTATATATTTTATATATTTATATATCATTTATAGAACAATATTTATATATTTGCATTTTAATATATATATTTATACATTATATATATTTCTATATACTTATATATTTTTATATATTTATATATAAATAAAATATATCTATATATTTTATATATTTATATATCATTTATAGAACAATATTTATATATTTGCATTTTTATATATTTTTATAAAACATATTTTTATATATATTTATACATGATATATATTTATATATATATTTATACGTTATATATATATTTTATATACCTAAATATTTTATTATATTTATGTATTAATATAAATATATATTTTATATATTTCTATATATTTATATTTCTAGATATTTTATGTATTTTATATTTATTTCTATGTATTTCTATATATATTATAGAATATATATTATATATTATATTTATATATATTATATATTTCTATATATTTTTATATATTTTAATATTTTTAATATGATATATAAATATATATAAATATATAAATATAGAGATATAAATTATCTATATATATCTGTATATTTTTAATATTATATGTATCTCTATATTTATATTTTAAAATATAAGACATATTTTTATATAATTTTAATATATCTATATTTATATATAATGTATTATATATACATCTCATTTTAATTACTTTTTATAAAATATTTTATATCATATATATAAATATACTTATTTATATGATAATATTAACTATTAATATAATGAATTATTTAGCTTTATTTTAAATGATATATTAAAATATTATATTCTATATATGAAATGTTTGATATATAAAATCCATATTTCTTTATATTATTAATTATAAATTCATAGAAATTAATACTTTATACTAAACAGAAATAGAAATTATTTATTATTATCACGTTAACAATTAATTCCTAGAAAATATTTCACTTTAAATTAATTTATAGAAAATATTTCACTTTAAATTAACTCATAGAAAATATTTCGCTTTAAATTAATTCCTAGAAAATATTTCACTTTAAATTAACTCATGGAAAATATTTAATTCCTAGAAAATATTTCACTTTCAATTAAATAATAGAAAATATTTCACTTTAAATTAACTCATAGAAAATATTTCACTTTAAATTAAATAATAGAAAATATTTCATTTTAAATTAATTCATAGAAAAAAATTCAGTTTAATTCCTAGAAAACATTTCACTTTAATTCATAGAAAATATTTCACTTTAATTCATAGAAAATATTTCACTTTAATTAATTCATAGAAAATATTTTGCTTTAAATTAACTCATAGAAAATATTTAACTTTAATTAATAGAAAACATTTCACTTTAAATTAATTCATAGAAAATATTTAATTCATAGAAAATATTTCGCTTTAAATCAATTCATAAAAAATATTTCACTTTAATTAATTCATAGAAAACATTTCGCCTTAAATTAATTCATAGAAAATATTTCACTTTAATTAATTAATAGAAAATATTTCACTTTAATTAATTAATAGGAAATATTTCACTTTAAATTAATTAATAGAAAACATTTCACTTTAAATAAACTCATAGAAAATATTTAATTTTAAATTAATTCATAGAAAATATTTCACTTTAAATTAAATAATAGAAAATATTTCACTTTAATTCCTAGAAAATATTTCGCTTTAATTCATAGAAAATATTTCACTTTAATTAATTCATGGAAAATATTTCACTTTAATTCCTAGAAAATATTTTGCTTTAATTCATAGAAAATATTTCACTTTAATTAATTCATAGAAAATATTTCACTTTAATTCATAGAAAATATTTCAGTTTTATTCATAGAAAATATTTCACTTTAAATTAACTCATAGAAAATATTTCACTTCAAATTAATTCCTAGAAAATATTTCGCTTTAAATCAACTCATAGAAAACATTTCACTTTAATTCATAGAAAATATTTAATTTTAAATTAATTCATAGAAAATATTTCGCTTTAAATTAATTCCTAGAAAATATTTCACTTTAAATTAATTCATAGAAAATATTTCCATTAAATTAATTCATAGAAAATATTTCGCTTTAAATTAATTCATAGAAAATATTTAATTTTAAATTAATTCATAGAAAACATTTCGCTTTAAATTAATTCATAGAAAATATTTCACTTTAAATAAACTGATAGAAAATATTTCACTTTAAATTAAATAATAGAAAATATTTCACTTTAATTCCTAGAAAATATTTCACTTCAAATTAATTCATAGAAAATATTTCCAATTAAATTAATTCATAGAAAAAAATTCACTTTAAATTAATTGCTAGAAAATATTTCACTTTAAATAAACTGATAGAAAATATTTCACTTTAAATTAATTCATAGAAAATATTTCACTTTACTTCATAGAAAATATTTCACTTTAAATTAAATAATAGAAAATATTTCACTTTAAATTAATTCATAGAAAACATTTCACTTTAATTCATAGAAAATATTTCACTTTAATTCCTAGAAAATATTTCATTTTAAATTAATTAATAGAAAATATTTCACTTTAATTCATAGAAAATATTTCAGTTTTATTCATAGAAAATATTTCACTTTAAATTAACTCATAGAAAACATTTCACTTTAATTCATAGAAAATATTTAATTTTAAATTAATTCATAGAAAATATTTCGCTTTAAATTAATTCATAGAAAATATTTCACTTTAAATAAACTCATAGAAAATATTTCACTTTAAATTAATTCATAGAAAATATTTCACTTTAAATGAACTCATAGAAAATATTTCACTTTAAATTAATTCCCAGAAAATATTTCACTTTAAATTAATTCCTAGAAAATATTTCACTTTAAATTAATTCATAGAAAACATTTCGCTTTAAATTAATTCATAGAAAATATTTCACTTTAAATAAACTGATAGAAAATATTTCACTTTAAATTAAATAATAGAAAATATTTCACTTTAATTCCTAGAAAATATTTCACTTCAAATTAATTCATAGAAAATATTTCCAATTAAATTAATTCATAGAAAAAAATTCACTTTAAATTAATTGCTAGAAAATATTTCACTTTAAATAAACTGATAGAAAATATTTCACTTTAAATTAATTCATAGAAAATATTTCATTTTAAATTAATTCATAGAAAATATTTCACTTTACTTCATAGAAAATATTTCACTTTAAATTAAATAATAGAAAATATTTCACTTTAAATTAATTCATAGAAAACATTTCACTTTAATTCATAGAAAATATTTCACTTTAATTCCTAGAAAATATTTCATTTTAAATTAATTAATAGAAAATATTTCACTTTAATTCATAGAAAATATTTCAGTTTTATTCATAGAAAATATTTCACTTTAAATTAACTCATAGAAAACATTTCACTTTAATTCATAGAAAATATTTAATTTTAAATTAATTAATAGAAAATATTTCACTTCAAATTAATTCCTAGAAAATATTTCGCTTTAAATCAACTCATAGAAAACATTTCACTTTAATTCATAGAAAATATTTAATTTTAAATTAATTCATAGAAAATATTTCGCTTTAAATTAATTCATAGAAAACATTTCACTTTAAATAAACTCATAGAAAATATTTCACTTCAAATTAATTCATAGAAAATATTTCACTTTAAATGAACTCATAGAAAATATTTCACTTTAAATTAATTCCCAGAAAATATTTCACTTTAAATTAATTCATAGAAAATATTTTGCTTTAAATTAATTCATAGAAAATATTTCATTTTAATTCATAGAAAATATTTCGCTTTAAATGAACTCATAGAAAATATTTCACTTTAATTCATAGAAAATATTTCACTTTAAATCAATTCATACAAAATATTTCACTTTAATTCATAGAAAATATTTCCCTTTAATTTTATACCATATATAAAGTCCAAAAAAACCCCTAAAACAGCATCCCCAGCACTCCAAACTCGGAATTTCCCGCCCGAATTCCCTGGAATTTGACGGAATTTTGGGATTTTTGCAGGAGACGCTGCTGCTGTCGGGCATGGGCAGCCAATGGAGCCTCTGGTTCGGATCCTCGGTGCTGTCGCTGGCCGAGCTCCTGGAGCTGCTGCTGGACGCGCTGGCCCTGGGGCTGCTCTGCCTCGGCCGCCGCCTCCGCGGGACCCGGGAGCGCCCAGGGGTGCCCCGGGAGCACCCAGGGGTGCCCCTGGATGGGATCGGGAACGGCCCGGAGCGGGAATTGGGGTGGGAGGGAGGAGCTGAGCACAGGTTGTGATTGGGATTCTCCTGGTGCTGCTGGAAAGGGCACAGGGATGGCCTGGATCCACATGGAAATGGTTGGGATTCCTGGAATTCTGTGGGAAAAATCACAGGGACATCCTGGATCCACATGGAAATGTTTGGGATTCTCCTGATCCTTCTGGAAAGGTCACAGGGATGTCCTGGATCCACATGAGAATGTTTTGGATTCCCGGAATTCTGTGGGAAAAATCACAGGGATGTCCTGGATCCACATGGAAATGGTTGGGATTCTCCTGATCCTTCTGGAAAGGTCACAGGGATGTCCTGGATCCACATGAGAATGTTTTGGATTCCCGGAATTCTGTGGGAAAAATCACAGGGATGTCCTGGATCCACATGGAAATGGTTGGGATTCTCCTGATCCTTCTGGAAAGGTCACAGGGATGTCCTGGATCCACATGGAAATGTTTGGGATTCCCAGAATTCTGTGGGAAGTGTGACAGGGACATCTTGGATCCCCATGGAAATGTTTGGGATTCCTGGAATTCTGTGGGAAAAATCACAGGGAAATCCTGGATCCCCATGGAAATGTTTGGGATTCCTGGAATTCTGTGGGAAAAATCACAGGGACATCCTGGATCCACATGGAAATATTTGGGATTCTCCTGATCCTTCTGGAAAGGTCACAGGGACATCCTGGATCCAGAGCTGAGCATGGAAATGTCTGGAATTCACTGAATTCCCTGGGTTTGGGACCGGCCCAGAGAAGATTTGGGATGGGAGGGAGGAGCTGAGCACAGGTTGTGATTGGGATTCTCCTGGTGCTGCTGGAAAAGGCACAGGGATGGCCTGGATCCACATGGAAATGGTTGGGATTCCTGGAATTCTGTGGGAAAAATCACAGGGAAATCCTGGATCCACATGGAAATGTTTGGGATTCTCCTGGTGCTGCTGGAAATGGGCCAGGGAAATGGGTGGAATTCCTGGAATTCTGTGGGAAAAATCACAGGGAAATCCTGGATCCACACGGAAATGTTTGGGATTCTCCTGATCCTTCTGGAAAGGTCACAGGGATGTCCTGGATCCACATGGAAATGTTTGGGATTCCCTGGATTCTGTGGGAAGTGTGACAGGGACATCTCAGATCCACATGGAAATGTTTGGGATTCCCGGAATTCTGTGGGAAAAATCACAGGGAAATCCTGGATCCACATGGAAATGTTTGGGATTCTCCTGATCCTTCTGGAAAGGTCACAGGGATGTCCTGGATCCACATGGGAATGGTTGGGATTCCCGGAATTCTGTGGGAAAAATCACAGGGAAATCCTGGATCCACATGGAAATGTTTGGGATTCTCCTGATCCTTCTGGAAAGGTCACAGGGAAATCCTGGATCCACATGGAAATGTTTGAGATTCCCAGAATTCTGTGGGAAGGGTGACAGGGACATCTCGGATCCACATGGAAATGTTTGGGATTCCCGGAATTCCCTGGGTTTGGGACGGCCCAGAGAAGATTTGGGATGGGAGGGAGGAGCTGAGCACAGGTTGTGATTGGGATTCTCCTGGTGCTGCTGGAAAAGGCACAGGGATGGCCTGGATCCACATGGAAATGGTTGGGATTCCTGGAATTCTGTGGGAAAAATCACAGGGAAATCCTGGATCCACATGGAAATGTTTGGGATTCTCCTGATCCTTCTGGAAAGTCACAGGGGTGTCCTGGATCCACATGGAAATGTTTGGGATTCCCAGAATTCTGTGGGAAGTGTGACAGGGACATCTTGGATCCCCATGGAAATGTTTGGGATTCCTGGAATTCTGTGGGAAAAATCACAGGGACATCCTGGATCCACATGGAAATATTTGGGATTCTCCTGATCCTTCTGGAAAGGTCACAGGGACATCCTGGATCCAGAGCTGAGCATGGAAATGTCTGGAATTCACTGAATTCCCTGGGTTTGGGACCGGCCCAGAGAAGATTTGGGATGGGAGGGAGGAGCTGAGCACAGGTTGTGATTGGGATTCTCCTGGTGCTGCTGGAAATGGGCCAGGAAATGGTTGGGATTCCCAGAATTCTGTGGGAAGGGTGACAGGGACATCTCGGATCCCCATGGAAATGTTTGGGATTCTTCTGATCCTTCTAGAAAAGTCACAGGGATGTCCTGGATTCACATGGAAATGTTTGGGATTCCCTGGATTCTGTGGGAAGGGTGACAGGGAAATCCTGGATCCACATGGAAATGTTTGGGATTCCCGGAATTCCCTGGGTTTGGGACCGGCCCAAAGCGGGAATTGGGGTGGGAGGGAGGAGCTGAGCACAGGTTGTGATTGGGATCCTCCTGATCCTTCTAGAAAAGTCACAGGGATGTCCTGGATTCATATGGAAATGGTTTGGATTCCCAGAATTCCCTGGGTTTGGGACCGGCCCGGAGCGGGAATTGGGGTGGGAGGGAGGAGCTGAGCACAGGTTGTGATTGGGATTCTCCTGGTGCTGCTGGAAATGGGCCAGGAAATGTTTGGGATTCTCCTGATCCTTCTGGAAAGGGCACAGGGATGTCCTGGATCCACGTGAGAATGTTTGGGATTCCCGGAATTCTGTGGGAAGGGTGACAGGGATGTCCTGGATCCACATGGAAATGTTTGGGATTCTCCTGATCCTTCTGGAAAAGTCACAGGGATGTCCTGGATCCACATGGAAATGTTTGGGATTCCCAGAATTCTGTGGGAAAAATCACAGGGACATCCTGGATCCACATGGAAATGTTTGGGATTCTCCTGATCCTTCTGGAAAGGTCACAGGGATGTCCTGGATCTACATGAGAATGGTTGGGATTCCTGGAATTCTGTGGGAAAAATCACAGGGGTGTCCTGGATCTACATGAGAATTGTTGGGATTTCTGGAATTCTGTGGGAAAAATCACAGGGATGACCTGGATCCACATGGAAATGTTTGGGATTCTCCTGATCCTTCTGGAAAGGTCACAGGGATGTCCTGGATCCACATGAGAATGTTTGGGATTCCCGGAATTCTGTGGGAAAAATCACAGGGACGTCCTGGATCCGCATGGAAATATTTGGGATTCTCCTGATCCTTCTGGAAAGGTCACAGGGATGTCCTGGATCCTCACCTGAGCGTGGAAATGTCTGGAATTCCCTGAATTCTGCTGGAAAAGGCACAAGGACATCCCAGATCCACAACTGGGAAATCTGGTGGGGTTTGGAATTCTCCTGATCCTGCTGGAAACGTGACAGGGACATCCTGGATCCAGAGCTGAGTGTGGAAAGGCTTGGAATTCCCGGAATTCTGCTGGAAAGGTCCCAGGGACATCCTGGATCCTCTCCTGGGAGCTCTGGCAGGGCTTGGAATTCCCTCAGTGCTGTGGAAAACTCTGATCCCACCTGGAATTCCCAAAATCCCACCTGGAATTCCCAAACTCCTTCTGATCCCAGCTGGAATTCCTAAAACCTCCTGGGCTCTGATTCCACCTGGAATTCCCAAAAACCTCCTGATCCCACCTGGAATTCCCCAAATCCCACCTGGAATTCCCCAAATCCCACCTGGAATTCCCGGCTTTGGCTCTTCCAGAAGGAAACAAAGAGGGAACAAAACCCCAAATTTGGGAACATTTTTAAATCCCAGGAAAAGCTCCGGAATTCCCCTGGAGAAGCCGAGATCATGGAAGATTTCATTTATCCGCTCACACCCGCTTTGTTTTCACCGGGGATTTAAATTATTTTTAATAATAAAATGGTTTGGGTTTTTTAATAAATTTATTTTGGGTTAAAAAGCAGAATTTTATGCACCTGTCAGGTTAAAAAGCAGATTTTTATGTGCAATTTGGGGTTAAAAAGCAGATTTTTATGTGCCTTAGGGTTAAAAAGCAGATTTTTATGCACATTTTGGGTTAAAAAATTGATTTTTATGTGCCTTAGGGTTAAAAACCAGATTTTTATGCACATTTTAGGTTAAAAACCAGATTTTTATGCATCTTATGGGTTAAAAAGCAGATTTTTATGTGCAATTTGGGGTTAAAAAATAGATTTTTATGTCCTTTGGGGTTAAAAACCAGATTTTTTTGTTCCTTTTGGGTTAAAAAGCAGAATTTTATGCACCTTTGGGGTTAAAAAGCAGATTTTTATGTGCCTTAGGGTTAAAAAGCAGATTTTTATGTCCTTTGGGGTTAAAAAAATAGATTTTTATGCATCTTTTGGGGTTAAAAAGCAGATTTTTTTGTTCCTTTTGGGTTAAAAAGATTTTTTTGTGCAATTTGGGTTAAAAAGCAGATTTTTATGTGCAATTTAGAGTTAAAAAGCAGATTTTTATGCACCATTTAGAATAAAAGCAGATTTTTTTGCGCAGTTTGGGGTTAAAAAGCAGATTTTAATGCATCTTTGGGGTTAAAAACCAGATTTTTTTGTTCCTTTTGGGTTAAAAACCAGATTTTTATACATCTTTGGGATTTAAAAGCAGATTTTTTTTTGCCCTTTTTGGGTTCAAACCAGCTCCAAAACGCAGATCTTTGGTCCATCCAGGCGAGCAAGAAACCAAAGAGAGCAGGAGCAGGGGAGGAATCGATGGAGATTTTTATTGTCAGAGCTTCAGGAGGGAGAGGAGGAGGAGGAGGAGGAGGAAGAGGCAGAGAGAGCACAGCGAGAGCTTTGGAGTCGTACAAAGGGCACAGAGAGAAACTTCTGGAACATTTTGGAACATTCTGGAACATTTTGGAACATTCTGGAACGTTTTGGAATGTTCTGGAACATTCTGGAACATTTTGGAACGTTCTGGAACATTTTGGAACATTCTGGAACGTTTTGGAATGTTCTGGAACATTATGGAACATTCTGGAACATTCTGGAATGTTCTGGAACATTCTGGAAAGTTCTGGAACACTTTGGAACATTCTGGAACGTTCTGGAACATTTTGGAACATTCTGGAACGTTCTGGAACATTTTGGAACATTCTGGAACATTCTGGAATGTTCTGGAACATTCTGGAAAGTTCTGGAACACTTTGGAACATTCTGGAACGTTCTGGAACGTTCTGGAACATTTTGGAACGTTCTGGAACATTCTGGAACTTTTGGAACGTTCTGGAACGTTCTGGAACATTCTGGAACATTTTGGAACGTTCTGGAACGTTCTGGAACATTTTGGAACATTTTGGAACGTTCTGGAACGTTTTGGAACGTTCTGGAACGTTCTGGAACATTCTGGAACGTTCTGGAACATTTTGGACTGTTCTGGAACATTTTGGAACATTCTGGAACATTCTGGAATGTTCTGGAACATTCTGGAAAGTTCTGGAACACTTTGGAACATTCTGGAACGTTCTGGAACATTTTGGAACATTCTGGAACGTTCTGGAACGTTCTGGAACATTTTGGAACGTTCTGGAACATTCTGGAACTTTTGGAACGTTCTGGAACGTTCTGGAACATTTTGGAACATTCTGGAACATTCTGGAACATTTTGGAACGTTCTGGAACGTTCTGGAACATTTTGGAACGTTCTGGAACGTTCTGGAACATTCTGGAATGTTCTGGAACATCTTGAACGTTCTGGAACATTCTGGAACGTTCTGGAACGTTCTGGAACATTTTGGAACGTTCTGGAACATTTTGGAACGTTCTGGTTTGCCAGAGGGGCAGGAGGAGTAAAAAAACCTGGTCTGAAGTGGCCCCGAGAGCCGGCGGGGAGGGATGGAGGGGGGAGAGGAAATTTGGGATATTTGGGGTGGTTTGGGGGATTTACAGCGAGGGCGGAGCCCCCCGAGCTCGGCCCAGCCACAAAGGGGCTCTGAGGTGGCCAAAAAAACTCTGAGGTGGCCAAAAAAATTCTGAGATGGTCAAGGAACCTTTGAGATGGTCAAGAAATATCTGAGCTGGCCAAAAATCCACTGAGGTGGCCAAAAGATCTCTGAGATGGCCAGAAAAGCTCTGAGGTGGCCAAGGAACCTCTGAGGTGGCCAGAAGAACTCTGAGATGGCCAAGGAACCTCTGGAATGGTCAAAAAGGATCTCTGAGATGGCCAAAAATCCACTGAGGTGGCCACAAAAGCTCTGAGGTGGCCAAGGAACCTCTGAGATGGCCAAGGAACCTCTGAGGTGGCCAAAAGATCTCTGAGATGGCCAGAAAAGCTCTGAGATGGCCAAGGAGCCTCTGGAATGGTCAAAAAGGATCTCTGAGATGGCAAAAAATCCACTGAGGTGGCCACAAAAGCTCTGAGGTGGCCAAAAATCCACTGAGGTGGCCAAAAGATCTCTGAGATGGCCACAAAACCTCTGAGGTGGCCAAGGAACCTCTGAGATGGTCAAAAATCATCTGAGATAATCAAAGGATCTCTGAGCTGGCCACAAAACCCACTGGGCTGGCCAAAGCCCCTCTGAGATGGCCAAAGCCCCTCTGAGATGGCCAAGAAGCCACGGGAGATTGCCAAGGAACCTCTGAGCTGGCCAAAAAAACCCTCTGAGATGGCCAAAAATCCACTGAGGTGGCCAAAAATCCTCTGAGGTGGCCAAGGAACCTCTGAGGTGGTCAAAAAGGATCTCCAAGATGGCCAAAAATCCTCTGAGCTGGCCAAAGGATCTCTGAGCTGGCCACAAAACCTCCGAGGTGGCCAAAGGGTCCCTCCCTGTCCCTGTGGTGGCCCCAGGCCCTGTCCCCATCCCTGTCCCTGTCCCCATCCCTGTCCCCATCCCTGTCCCACACGCCCCCGTGCCAGCCCTGGGTGTCCCCAGGTCCCTCCTGCTGTGCCACCCCTGGGGACAGCGGCGTCCCCACCCGCCTGCTCCGCCCTGGGCACCAGGTCCCACCCCAAAATCCCCCTTGGGACCCCAAAGTGTCCCTTGGGACCCCAAAGTCCCTCCTGCCACCCCAAAGTCCCTGCTGGGACCCCAAAGTCCCCCTTGGGACCCCAAAGTCCCTTTTGGGACACCAAAGTCTCCCCTACCACCCCAAAGTCCTTCCTGGGACCCCAAAGTCCCTCCTGGGACCCCAGAGTCCCTGCTGGGATCCCAATGTCCCCATTGGGACCCCAAGGTTCCCTCCTGCCACCCCAAAATCCCCCTTGGGGACACCAAAGTCCCTCCTGTGACCCCAAAGTCCCCCTTGGGACCCCAAAGTCCTTCCTGGGACCCCAAAATCCCCATTGGGACCCCGAAGTCCCCATTGGGACCCTAAAGTCCCTCCTGCCACCCCAAAATCCCCTCCTGGGACTCCAAAGTCCTCTTGGGGACACCAAAGTCCCCATTGGGACCCCAAGGTCCCCTCCTGCCACTCCAGAGTCCCCTTTGGGACCCCAAAGTCCTCTTGGGGACACCAAAGTCCTTCCTGGGACCCCAAAGTCCCCATTGGGACCCCGAAGTCCCCTCCTGCCACCCCAGAGTCCCCCTTGGGACATCAAAGTCCCCATTGGGACCCCAAAATCCCCCTTGGGACCCCAAAATCTCCATTGGGACCCCAAGGTCCCCCTTGGGACCTCAAAGTCCCCATTGGGACCCTTAAGTCCCTCCTGCCACCCCAAAATCCCCTCCTGGGACCCCAAAGTCCCCTTTGGGACACCAACGTCCCCCCTACCACCCCAAAGTCCCTCCTGGGACCCCAAAGTCCCCATGGGGACCCTAAAGTCCCTGCTGGGACACCAAGGTTCCCTCCTGCCACTCCAGAGTCCCCCTTGGGACCCCAAAGTCCCTTTTGGGACACCAAAGTCCTTCCTGGGACCCCAAAGTCCTCATGGGGACCCCAAAGTCCCTCCTGCCACCCCAGAGTCCCCCTTGGGACCCCAAAGTCTCCCCTGCCACCCTAAAGTCCCTGCTGGGACCCCGAAGTCCCTCCTGCCACCCCAGAGTCCCCCTTGGGACATCAGAGTCCCCACTGGGACACCAAGGTCCCCCCTACCACCCCAAAATCCCCCTTGGGACCCCAAAGTCCCCTTGGGGACCCCGAAGTCCCTGCTGGGACCCCAAAATCCCCACTGGGACCCCAAAGTCCTCTTGGGGACACCAAAGTCCCTCCTGGGACCCCAAAGTCCCTTTTGGGACACCAACGTCCCCCCTACCACCCCAAAGTCCCTCCTGGGACCCCAAAGTCCCCATGGGGACCCTAAGGTCCCTCCTGCCACCCCAAGGTCCCCTCCTGCCACTCCAGAGACCCCCTTGGGGACCCTAAAGTCCCTCCTGCCACCCCAAAATCCCCCTTGGGACCCCAAAGTCCTTCCTGGGACCCCAAAGTCCCCATGGGGACCCCAAAGTCCCTCCTGCCACCCCAAAATCCCCTCCTGGGACCCCAAAGTCCTCTTGGGGACACCAAAGTCCCCATTGGGACCCCAAGGTCCCCTCCTGCCACCCCAGAGTCCCTCCTGCCACCCCAAAATCCCCTCCTGGGACCCCAAAGTCCCTTTTGGGACACCAACGTCCCCCCTACCACCCCAAAGTCCTTCCTGGGACCCCAAAATCCCTCTTGGGACCCCGAAGTCCCTCCTGCCACCCCAGAGTCCGCCTTGGGACATCAAAGTCCCCCCTACCATCCCAAAGTCCCTGCTGGGACCCCAAGGTCCCTGCTGGGACCCCAAAGTCCCTCCTGCCACCCCAAAATCCCCTCCTGGGACCCCAAAGTCCTCTTGGGGACCCCAAAGTCCCTGCTGGGACCCCGAAGTCCCTGCTGGGACCCCAAAATCCCCACTGGGACCCCAAAGTCCCTGCTGGGACCCCAAAGTCCCTCCTGCCACCCCAAAATCCCCCTTGGCACCCCAAAGTCCCTGCTGGGACCCCAAAGTCCCTCCTGCCACCCCAAAATCCCCTCCTGCCACCCTATGACCTCCTGGTGTCACCCCTGGTGTCCCCTCCCGGTGTCCCCCGTGGCTGGCAGCGATCGCCCCACGTTGGGCACCAATAAACTCGTCCGGGTCTCATTTTGGGACAAATTCCCGGAATTCCGCCCGTTCCTCCAGGAGTTCCTGGGATTTTCCTGCACAAACCGCGGCGCTTTGGCTGCTCTGGGATGTTCTGGGATCCCCAAAATCCTCCCTGATGTGAATTTGATCATCCCAGAGGGATTTTTCCCCATTAATAATTCCCGTTTTATTTAATTATTTAAAAATTTGAAATTTAATTAATAATTCCGTTTGATGCCCCGTCACACCCGGGGTTTGGTTTTTTTGGGGTTTTTTGGTTAAAGGCATAAAAATCTTCCAATAAAATCTTTTTTTATCATTATTATTTTTGGGGGTTTTTTGGGGGTTTTTGGGGGTTTTTTTTGGTTAAAGGCATAAAATCTTCCAATAAAATCTTTTTTTATCATTATTATTTTTGGGGTTTTTTGGGGGTTTTTGGGGTTTTTTTGGTTAAAGGCATAAAATCCTCCAATCCCGCTTTTTTATCATTATTATTTTTGGGGTTTTTTGGGTTTTTTGGGGTTTTTTTGTTAAAGGCATAAAAATCTTCCAATAAAATCTTTTTTTAATCATTATTATTTTTTGGGGTTTTTTTTGGTTAAAGGCATAAAACTCTTCCAATAAAATCTTTTTTTATCATTATTATTTTGGGGTTTTTTGGGGGTTTTGGGGGGTTTTTTTTGGTTAAAGGCATAAAATTCTCCAATAAAATCTTTTTTATCGTTATTAATTTTGGGGTTTTTTGGGTTTTTTTTGGTTAAAGACATAAAATCCTCCAATAAAATCTTTTTTATCGTTATTAATTTTGGGGGTTTTTTGGATTTTTTTTTGGTTAAAGGCATAAAATCCTCCAATAAAATAATTTTTCATCATTATTTTGGGGAGTTTTTTGGGGTTTTTTTTTGTTTAAAGGCATAAAAATCTTCCAATAAAATCTTTTTTTATCATTATTAATTTTGGGGTTTTTGGGGTTTTTTTTTGGTTAAAGGCATAAAATCCTCCAATCCCGCTTTTTTATTATCATTATTATTTTTTGGGGTTTTTTGGTTAAAGGCATAAAAATCTTCCAATAAAATCTTTTTTTATCATTATTATTTTTCGGGTTTTTTTGGGGGTTTTTTGGGGTTTTTTTTGGTTAAAGGCATAAAAATCTTCCAATAAAATCTTTTTTAATCGTTATTAATTTTGGGATTTTTTTGGGGTTTTTTTTGGTTAAAGGCATAAAATCCTCCAATCCCACTTTTTAAAATTATTATTATTTTTTCCCCTTTAAAATACTCCAAAAAAAATTTAAAAAATTTCCCATCTCAGAGGCAGCAGCACCTGAGGTTTTTCAGAACCCAAAACAATCCCGGATAATTCCCAAGGGGAGGCAAGGTTGGAAATCCATCGGATTCCCGGCTGGAATCAGAGATCCAAACCCAGACTGGATCCAAATCCAGGCACTTGGGTCAAAGAAAAAAGAGAGAAATATTCCCCAGATCCCAAAAAAATCCCGAAAAATTCAATTCCATCCCAAAAAATAAATAAATCCTGGAGGCTCCAGGGGGTTTGGGCACTTCTCTTTCCAAATTCCTCCTGCTCAGGGTGGTAAAATCCAGGGAAAAATAAAAGGGAGAATGAAAAAAATCCAGAAAAAAACACTTGGGGGCATCAAAGATTCCAAACCTGAAAATCCAGCTGGGAAAAAACAACAAAATGTTCAATTTTTGTGCTTTCCTCAGAGCCTGGGATTGGATTTCCTTTGCTGAAATTTAAATTTCTTTGCGTTGTCCCCTCTGGAATTTGGAGTGTCCCCCCCTCCAGAACCCCCCCAAAGAGAAATAAAAATCAGAGAAAGGCAGAAAATGGGGAAAAGTGCAGAAAATGGGGAAAAAATGCAGCCTTAAGGTGTTTTTTTCCTGGAGAAATATTTGGTTTAGAGGTTGCAGGGTTTTGGATTTTATTTTAAATTTGAGGTGTTGGATGGCTCAGGGGATGTGTGGTGAAAACAGGAGAATTGGGGGGGAAAAGGGAAATTTGGGGGGGAAGAAAGGAAAATTAGGGGGGGAAATGGAAAATTTTGGGGGGAAAAAGGGAAAATTAGGGGGAAAAAAGGAAAATTTGGGGGGAAAAAAAAACGAAAATTGGGAGAGGAAGAAAGGAAAATTTGGGGGGGAAAAAGAGGAAAATTAGGGGGGGAAAAAAGGAAAATTGGGGAAAATGGAAAATTAGGGGGGGAAAAAGGGAAATTGGGGAAAATGGAAAATTAGGGGGGGAAAAAGGAAAATTTGGGGGGGAAAAGGAAAATTGGGGGGGAAAAAGGAAAATTGGGGGGGGAAAAAGGAATATTTGGGGGAAAAAGGAAAATTGGGAAAGGGAAAAAGGAAAATTGGGGGGGGGAAATAGGAAAATTAGAGGGGAAAAATGAAAATTTGGAGAGGAAGAAACAAAAATTTGGGGGGAAAAAAAGGAAAATTAGGAGAGGAAAAAAAAGGAAAGTTTGGAGAAATATTCCCTAAAAACAGCATTGAAATAAAAATAAAAATAATAATAAATCCCGACATTAAATACAGAGCAAACTGTATTGAATGAAAATTGCACTAAGTCCTCTGGGCACGTCCATAATAAAGAAGAATAAATTAAATACTTAAACAATTCCACGGATTTAAAAAAATTGACAAAAAGCACAAAACCCATAACAAAAAAAAGAACATTTAAAATTCCCCCCCATCCCTCCCTTCCCTCCCTCCTCCCCCAATACTGTCAGGTAGGAAAAGTGCACCGAGTTTTTGTTTTTATACATCTAAAATAAAAGTACCGACACGCGTTAAATAAATCCGGACGTCGCTCGTCGCGTCCATATTTACAATTCTTTTTTTTTGTTTTTCTTCTTCCTTTCTTTCCGACTTCATTTGGAAAAAAATCTTTTTGATTTCCGACTTTTCTGACTTCAGCACAGAGGCTCGAGCTTCCAGGCTGGGATTTCTGGCTGGAATTCCCAGAAAAAAGTGAAAAAAGGGGAAAAAGGTGAAATGGAACGAGCCGGAAAGCGGAGCTGAAAAGTGGGAGGGTGGCTCGGGGTTGGAACAACTCCTAAAAAAGTTGGGGAAACCAGTGAGGGATTAAAAACCAGTTTGGAAACCAGTGAGGGATTGAAAACCAGTTTGAAAACCAGTGGGGGATTGAAAACCAGTCTGAAAAACCAGTTTGAAAACCAGTTGAGGATTGAAAACCAGTTTGAAAACCAGTGAGGATTGAAAACCAGTTTGAAAACCAGTGGAGGATTGAAAACCAGTTTGGAAACCAGTGGGGGATTGAGAACCAGTTGGGAAAACCAGTGAGGGATTGAAAACCAGTTTGGAAACCAGTGAGGATTGAAAACCAGTTTGAAAACCAGTGAGGGATTGAAAACCAGTTTGAAAACCAGTGGAGGATTGAAAACCAGTTTGAAAACCAGTAAGGGATTAAAAACCAGTTTGAAAACCAGTAAGGGGATTGAAAACCAGTTGGAAAACCAGTGAGGGATTAAAAACCAGTTTGGAAACCAATGAGGGATTAAAAACCAGTAGGGGATTGAAAACCAGTTCGAAAACCAGTGAGGGATTAAAAACCAGTTTGAAAACCAGTGAGGGATTGAAAACCAGTTTGAAAAGCAGTGAGGGATTGAAAACCAGTGAGGGATTGAAAACCAGTTTGAAAACCAGTGAGGGATTGAAAACCAGTTTGGAAACCAGTGAGGGATTGAAAACCAGTTTGAAAACCAGTGAGGGATTGAAAACCAGTTTGAAAACCAGTGAGGATTGAAAACCAGTTCGAAAACCAGTAGGGGATCGAAAACCAGTTGGGAAAACCAGTGAGGGATTAAAAACCAGTTTGAAAACCAGTGGAGGATTGAAAACCAGTTTGGAAACCAGTGGGGGATTAAAAACCAGTTCAAAAACCAGTGAGGATTGAAAACCAGTGGAGGATCGAAAACCAGTTCAAAAACCAGTGAGGGATTGAAAACCAGTTTGAAAACCAGTAAGGGGATTGAAAACCAGTTGGAAACCAGTGGAGGATTGAAAACCAGTCTGGAGTCGCTGTACAGGTTAAACCGGAGAAGTGACCGCGCTTCCCCTCGACTCAGGTTTGAACAACTCCTAAAAAAGTTGGGAAAACCAGTGAGGGATCAAAACCAGTTTGGAAACCAGTTTGGAGTCGCTGTACAGGTTAAACCACAGAAGTGACCGTGCTTCCCCTTGGCTTGCGGGGTTTGAACAACTCCTAAAAAAGTTGGGAAAACCAGTGAGGGATCAAAACCAGTTTGAAAACCAATGAGGGATTGAAAACCAGTTTGAAAACCAGTAGGGGATTGAAAACCAGTTGGAAACCAGTGAAGGATTGAAAACCAGTTTGGAGTCGCTGTACAGGTTAAAACCACAGAAGTGACCGCGCTTCTCCTCGGCTCACGGATTTGAACAACTCCTAAAAAAGTTGGAAAAACCAGTGAGGGATCAAAACCAGTTTGAAAACCAGTGAAGGATTGAAAACCAGTTTGGAAACCAGTTTGGAAACCAGTTTGGAGTCGCTGTACAGGTTAAACCACAGAAGTGACCGCGCTTCCCCTCGACTCATAGGTTTGAACAACTCCTAAAAAAGTTGGAAAAACCAGTGAGGGATCAAAAACCAGTTTGAAAACCAGTGAGGGATTGAAAACCATTTTGGAAAACCAGTTTGGAGTCGCTGTACAGGTTAAACCACAGAAGTGACCGCGCTTCTCCTCGGCTTGCAGGGTTTGAACAACTCCTAAAAAAGTTGGGAAAACCAGTGAGGGATCAAAACCAGTTTGAAAACCAGTTTGAAAACCAGTAGGGGATTTAAAACCAGTTTGGAAACCAGTTTGGAGTCGCTGTACAGGTTAAACCACAGAAGTGACCGCGCTTTCCTTGGCTTGCGGGGTTTGAACAACTCCTAAAAAAGTTGGGAAAACCAGTGAGGGATCAAAACCAGTTTGAAAACCATTTTGACAACCAATGATGGATCGAAAACCAGTTTGAAAACCAGTTTGGAAAACCAGTTTGAGAAGCAGTCCGGAGTCGCTGCACAGGTTCAAACCAGACCAAAACGACGGCGCTGAATTCCGTGCGCGGAGCGGGGCCCTGGTGGGATTTTGGTGGAACCTTTTCCTTTTCCTGCCGAGGTTCTGGAGGGGGAATCAGCACCACGAGAGGTCCGGGGTGATCGAGGTGGGCACAAATCCGGGTGGAATCCGAGGGGAATTCCCGGGAATTCCTGGCAGGGAGCTCCCGGCTCCTCAGCCGGGATCCGAGCGGGGTTTGGGGTCCTGGAGCGCTCCAGGGGCTGGGCTGGGCCTGCCACAGGGATCTGGGGGTGCTCCAGAGGGACCTGGGGGTGTCCCAGAGGGATCTGGGGGTGTCCCAGAGGGATCTGGGGGTGTCCCAGAGGGATCTGGGGGTGCTCCAGAGGGATCTGGGGGTGTCCACAGGGATCTGGGGGTGCTCCAGAGGGATCTGGGGGTGCTCCACAGGGATCTGGGGGTGTCCCAGAGGGATCTGGGGGTGCTCCAGAGGGATCTGGGGGTGCTCCACAGGGATCTGGGGGTGTCCCAGAGGGATCTGGGGGTGTCCCACAGGGATCTGGGGGTACCCACAGGGATCTGGGGGTGTCCCAGAGGGATCTGGGGGTGCCCACAGGGATCTGGGGGTGTCCCAGAGGGATCTGGGGGTGTCCCAGAGGGATCTGGGGGTACCCACAGGGATCTGGGGGTGCCCACAGGGACCTGGGGGTGTCCCACAGGGATCTGGGGGTGTCCCAGAGGGATCTGGGGGTGTCCCACAGGGATCTGGGGGTGTCCCACAGGGATCTGGGGGTACCCACAGGGATCTGGGGGTGCCCACAGGGATCTGGGGGTGCCCACAGGGATCTGGGGGTGTCCCACAGGGATCTGGGGGTGTCCCAGAGGGATCTGGGGGTGTCCCACAGGGATCTGGGGGTGTCCACAGGGATCTGGGGGTGCCCACAGGGACCTGGGGGTGCTCCAGAGGGATCTGGGGGTGTCCCAGAGGGATCTGGGGGTGTCCCACAGGGATCTGGGGGTGTCCCAGAGGGATCTGGGGGTGTCCCACAGGGATCTGGGGGTGTCCCAGAGGGATCTGGGGGTTCCCACAGGGACCTGGGGGTGTCCCAGAGGGATCTGGGGGTGCCCACAGGGACCTGGGGGTGTCCCAGAGGGATCTGGGGGTGTCCCAGAGGGACCTGGGGGTGCTCCACAGGGATCTGGGGGTACCCACAGGGATCTGGGGGTGCCCACAGGGATCTGGGGGTACCCACAGGGATCTGGGGGTGTTCCAGAGGGATCTGGGGGTGTCCCACAGGGATCTGGGGGTGCCCACAGGGATCTGGGGGTGCCCACAGGGATCTGAGGGTGTCCCAGAGGGATCTGGGGGTGTCCCAGAGGGATCTGGGGGTGCCCACAGGGATCTGGGGGTGTCCCACAGGGATCTGGGGGTGTCCCAGAGGGATCTGGGGGTGCCCACAGGGATCTGGGGGTGCTCCAGAGGGATCTGGGGGTGTCCCACAGGGATCTGGGGGTGCTCCAGAGGGATCTGGGGGTGTCCTGCTGAAGGGGGACTCAGATTTCAGGATGGATTTGGGATGAGGAGCAACTTCCATTCCCATCCCAGCTGTGCCAGGAGCAGCCAGGACTTGAATTTAGGGCTGGATTTGGGGTCAGGAGCAGCACCAAAACTTCCAACCCCATCCCAGCTGTGCCAGGGCTGGAGGGATTGGATTTCAGGGTGGATTTGGGAACAGGAGCAGCACCACAGCTTCCAATCCCATCCCAGCTAGGCTTGGAGCAGCCAGGACTTGAATTTAGGGCTGGATTTGGGATCAGGAGCAGCACCACAGCTTCCATTCCCATCCCAGCTGGGTTAGGGCTGCAGGGATTGGATTTAGGGATGGATTTGGGATCAGGATCAGCCTCCAACCCCATCCCAGCTGTGCAAGGAGCAGCCAGGACTCAGATTTTGGGCTGGATTTGGGATCAGGAGCAGCCTCCAACCCCATCCCAGCTGTGCCAGGAGCACCCAGGACTTGGATTTTGGGCTGGATTTGGGATCAGGAGCAGCACCAAAACTTCCGACTCCATCCCAACTGTGCCAGGGCTGGAGGGATTGGATTTAGGGATGGATTTGGGATCAGGAGCAGCACCACAACTTCCAACCCCATCCCAGCTGTGCAAGGAGCAGCCAGGTCTTGAATTTTGGGCTGGATTTGGGATCAGGAGCAGCTCCCAACCCCATCCCAGCTGTGCCAGGGCTGCAGGGATTGGATTTAGGGATGGATTTGGGATCAGGATCAGCTTCCATTCCCATCCCAGCTGTGCCAGGAGCAGCCAGGACTCGGATTTTGGGCTGGATTTGGGATCAGGAGCAGCACCACAGCTTCCAACTCCATCCCAGCTGTGCCAGGGCTGCAGGGATTGGATTTTGGGCTGGATTTGGGAACAGGAGCAGCACCACAGCTTCCATTCCCATCCCAGCTGTGCAAGGAGCAGCCAGGACTCAGATTTAGGGCTGGATTTGGGATCAGGAGCAGCACCACAACTTCCAACTCCATCCCAGCTGTACCAGGGCTGCAGGGATTGGATTTAGGGCTGGATTTGGGATCAGGAGCAGCACCACAACGTCCAACCCCGTCCCAGCTGGGCCAGGGCTGCAGGGATTGGATTTAGGGCTGGATTTGGGATCAGGATGGCTGAAGGAAGCACAGCAGGCCCTGGGGGCAGGGAGCAGATTCCAGCCCTTGGAATTGCTCATCCCAAAGTTCTGACAGGAATCAAGATCCAGGAAAGGCAGGAAAAGCTGGGCAGTGCTTTCCTGAGGAAGAAGGAATTCTCTCGAGCCAAGGGAGAGCCAGAGAAGGTTCTAGGCCAGAACTCTGGAGAATTCCAACCAAACCCCACCCAGATTGTCCAAAAAGGGGAATTTTCCTTCCCCAGGATCCGTGGCAGGAGATTTTGTGGATGACTGAAGGAAGCACAGGAGGGAATCAAGATCCAGAAAATGCAGGAAAAGATTTTTCCTAAGGGAGCAGGAATTCCCCTGAGCCAAGGGAGAGCCAGAGAAGGTTCTAAGCCAGAACTCCAGAGAATTCCGACCAAACCCCACCCAAATTTCTGCCCAGGCACTGAAGAGCCAAAAAAGGGGGAATTTTTCTTCCCCAGGATGAGTGGAAGGAGATTTTGTTGATGACTGAAGGAAGCGTCCTGGAATCCTGGGATTGTGGGATCCTGTGATTCTGGCATCCTGTCATCCTGGGATTTTGGGATCCTGAGATTCTGGGGTCCTGGGATTTTGGGATCCTGAGATTCTGGGGTCCTGGGATTTTGGGGCTCTGTGAAATCACCCCAAGAGCAGCTGGAGCTGGTTCCCCTCTCTGCCCTGAGCCCATCGCCAGCGATGAGCTGCTCCCAGCTGGGATCAGAGCTGCTGCTGCTTCTGGGAATTCCTGGGGGGTGGGAATTCTTCCATGAATCCTGCAGGGCGGGAATCCTTCCAGGAATCCTGTGGGATGGGAATTCTTGAGGAATCCCTGTGGGATCGGAATCCTTAAGGAATCCTGCAGGGTGGGAATCCCTGAGGGATGGGAATCATTAAGGAATCCCTGCAGGGTGGGAATCCTTCCAGGAATCCTGTGGGATGGGAATTCTTGAGGAATCCCTGTGGGATGGGAATCCTTCCAGGAATCCTGTGGGATGGGAATCCTTCCAGGAATCCTGTGGGATGGGAATTCTTGAGGAATCCCTGTGGGATGGGAATCCTTCCAGGAATCCTGTGGGATGGGAATCCTTCCAGGAATCCCTGCAGGGTGGGAATCCCTGAGGAATGGGAATTCTTGAGGAATCCCTGCAGGGTGGGAATCCTTCCATGAATCCCTGCAGGGTGGGAATCCTTCCAGGAATCCTGTGGGATGGGAATTCTTGAGGAATCCCTGCAGGGTGGGAATCCCTGAGGGATGGGAATCATTAAGGAATCCCTGCAGGGTGGGAATCCTTCCAGGAATCCTGCAGGGTGGGAATCCTTCAATGAATCCTGCAAGGTGGGAATCCCTGAGGGATGGGAATCGTTAAGGAATCCCTGCAGGATGGGAATCCTTCCATGAATCCCTGAGGAATGGGAATGCTTGAGGAATTCTGTGGGATGGGAATTCTTGAGGAATCCCTGCAGGGTGGGAATCCTTCCAGGAATCCTGCAGTGTGGGAATCCTTCCAGGAATCCCTGTGGGATGGGAATGCTTGAGGAATTCTGTGGGATGGGAATTCTTGAGGAATCTCTGCAGGATGGCAATCCTTCCATGAATTCCAGCAGAACGGGAATCCTTCCAGGAATCCTGTGGGATGGGAATCCTTGAGGAGTCCCTGCGGGATGGGAATCCTTCCATGAATCCCTGCAGGGTGGGAATCCTTCCAGGAATCCTGTGGGATGGGAATCCTTAAGGAATCCCTGAGGAATGGGAATGCTTGAGGAATTCTGTGGGATGGGAATTCTTGAGGAATCCCTTCAGGATGGGAATCCTTCCATGAATCCTGCAGGATGGAGCAGTTATGGCTTTGAGCAGCCGAGCACCCAGGGCAGCAAAGGAGGGGAGCGTGGCTGGTTCATCCTGAGAGCAGCAAAAGGTGAGGAGCCGGAGCTCCTGATCCCAAATCCTGATCCCAAATCCCAATCCTGATCCCAATCCCAATCCTACTGGGCCTCTGGAACATCCCTGCCCCAAATCCAGCCTGGGAGGGCCCAATCCCTGCCACAATTCCAAGCTGAGGGACTTTGGTGGTGCTGGTGGCTCTCTCCTGCTCACAGATTTTTTCTTTTTCTTCTGTTTGGAATTTTTTTTTCCTTTTCAACTCTAAACTCATCCCCACACACTCCAGCCCGTGTGCCACGCTCCTACTCAAAACAACAAACCAAAACCACCCCAAAAAACCAAACCTTCCAACCATCCAGTAGTCAAGCGTGAGAACTCCAAACTCAAAAAAAAAAAGGGCGGGGAGAGAGAAAAAAACCCAAAAACCCTTGGAATTTTTCCTGCGGGCATCCAGACCGGGAAAACACCGGGATGAAATCCGAGGCCGGGGCGGCTCCGAGGCCGGGGCGGCTCCGAGGCCGGGGCGGCTCCGAGGCCGGGGCGGCTCCGAGGCCGGGGCGGCTCCGAGGCCGGGGCGGCTCCGAGGCCGGGGCGGCTCCGAGGCCGGGGCGGCTCCGAGGCCGGGGCGGCTCCGAGGCCGGGGCGGCTCCGAGGCCGGGGCGGCTCCGAGGCCGGGGCGGCTCCGAGGCCGGGGCTGCCGTCCCTAGCACTCGTCGATGGTGAGGCTGATGAACTCCTGGATGCATTTGCGGTACTGCAGCTCCGTGGGGCTGTTACTGGGGTACTGCCCCGGCTGCCCCAGGGGCCCCTCGGCCTCGCGCATCTCCTCGTTCATCCGCGCCAGCCGCAGCCTGGGAGGGCACGGGGAGAGAGGGGTTGGTTATTCCTGATCCTGCCCGAGGTGTTCCCTGGTCCCCAGGCAGGGATTCCCAGTGTTTCCAGGTCTTTCCCAGAGTTTCCCAGTCCCTAGGCAGGGTTTCCCAGGGTTTCCCAAGGTTTCCCAGCATTTCCCAGCACTTCCCAGTCCCCAGGGAGTATTTCCCAGTATTTCCCAGCACTTCCCAGTGTTTCCCAGTCCCCAGGCAGGGATTCCCAGTGTTTCCCAGGGTTTCCCAGCACTTCCCAGTATTTCCCAGGGAGTATTTCCTGGCATTTCCCAGTCCCCAGGCAGGGATTCCCAGAGTTTCCCAGGGTTTCCCAGCACTTCCCAGTATTTCCCAGGGAGTATTTCCTGGCATTTCCCAGTCCCCAGGCAGGGATTCCCAGAGTTTCCCAGGGTTTCCCAAGGTTTCCCAGCATTTCCCAGTATTTCCCAGTCCCCAGGGAGTATTTCCCAGTGTTTCCCAGCACTTCCCAGTATTTCCCAGTCCCCAGGTAGGGTTTCCCAGGGTTTCCCAGCATTTCCCAGTATTTCCCAGTCCCCAGGCAGGGATTCCCAGCATTTCCCAGCACTTCCCAGTGTTTAATCAGTGTTTCCCAGTCCCCAGGCAGAGTTTCCCAGTGTTTCCCAGGGTTTCCTGGTATTTCCCGGTACTTCCCAGTTCCCAGGCAGTGTTTCCCAGTACTTCCCAGCATTTCCCAGCACTTCCCAGTTCGCAGGAAGTATTTCCCAGTGTTTCCCAGCCCCCAGGCAGTGTTTCCCAGAGTTTCCCAGAGCTTCCCGGTGTTTCCCAGTCCCCAGCCAGGGTTTCCCAGTCCCCAGGAATTTCCCAGCATTTCCCAATATTTCCCAGTAGCTCCCAGTATTTCCCAGCCCCCAGACAGTATTCCCCAGCAATTCCCGAACAATTCCCGGCTTTCCCCAGCCATTCCTGGTATTCCCCGGCATTCCATTCCCAGTATTTCCCAGCATTCCCCAGCCATTCCCAGCAATTCCCGAACAATTCCCGGCTTTCCCCGGCCATTCCCGGTATTCCCCGGCATTCCATTCCCAGTATTTCCCAGCATTCCCCAGCCATTCCCAGCAATTCCCGAACAATTCCCGGCTTTCCCCAGCCATTCCTGGTATTCCCCGGCATTCCATTCCCAGTATTTTCCAGCATTCCCCAGCCATTCCCAGCAATTCCCGAACAATTCCCGGCTTTCCCCAGCCATTCCCGGCTTTCCCCAGCCATTCCCGGTATTCCCCAGCATTCCCCAGCCATTCCCACCATTCCTCGATATTCCTTGGCATTCTCTGGTATTCCCCAGCATTCCCCCGGCAGTATTCCCCCTCCATTCCCGGTATTCCCCGGCCATTCCCGTTATTCCCGCTGGCTCACAGGGTGACGATGTCGGCGTTGGCGGCGCTCACGGCGATGCTCAGCGGGTCCTGCCCGTCCCCATCCGGCGCGTCCTGGGTGGCGCCGCGCTTCAGGAACAGACACACCTGCCTGGGGACACGGAGGGTCAGGGACAGGGACACCCAGGGACAGGGACACCCAGAGACAGGGACAGGGAATGACAGGAACAGACACACCTGCCTGGGGACACGGAGGGTCAGGGACAGGGACACACAGGGACACTGAGGGACACTGAGGGACACCCAGGGACAGACACACCTGCCTGGGGACACGGAGGGTCAGGGTGGGGACACTGAGGGACACCCAGGGACAGACACACCTGCCTGGGGACACGGCGGGTCAGGGACAGGGACACACAGGGACACCCAGGGACAGACACACCTGCCTGGGGACACGGAGGGTCAGGGACAGGGACACCCAGGGACAGGGACACCCAGAGACAGGGACAGGGAATGACAGGAACAGACACACCTGCCTGGGGACACGGAGGGTCAGGGACAGGGACACACAGGGACACTGAGGGACACTGAGGGACACCCAGGGACAGACACACCTGCCTGGGGACACGGAGGGTCAGGGTGGGGACACTGAGGGACACCCAGGGACAGACACACCTGCCTGGGGACACGGCGGGTCAGGGACAGGGACACACAGGGACACCCAGGGACAGACACACCTTCCTGGGGACACGGAGGGTCAGGGACAGGGACACACAGGGACAGGGACACCCAGAGACAGGGACAGGGAATGACAGGAACAGACACACCTGCCTGGGGACACGGAGGGTCAGCGTGGGGACACACAGGGACACTGAGGGACACTGAGGGACACCCAGGGACAGGCACACCTGCCTGGGGACACGGCGGGTCAGGGGACAGGGACACCCAGGGACAGGGACACCCAGAGACAGGGACAGGGAATGACAGGAACAGACACACCTGCCTGGGGACACGGAGGGTCAGGGACAGGGACACACAGGGACACCCAGGGACAGACACACCTGCCTGGGGACACGGCGGGTCAGCGTGGGGACACACAGGGACACCCAGGGACACCCAGGGACACCCAGGGACACCCAGGGACAGGCACACCTGCCTGGGGACACGGAGGGTCAGGGACAGGGACACACAGGGACACTGAGGGACACTGAGGGACACCCAGGGACAGACACACCTGCCTGGGGACACGGAGGGTCAGGGTGGGGACACTGAGGGACACTGAGGGACACTGAAGGACACCCAGGGACAGGCACACCTGCCTGGGGACACGGCAGGTCAGGGACAGGGACACCCGGGGACACCCAGGAACAGGGACTGACAGGAACACCCAGGGACAGACACACCTGCCTGGGGACACGGCGGGTCAGCGTGGGGACACTGAGGGACACCCAGGGACACCCAGGGACAGACACACCTGCCTGGGGACACGGCGGGTCAGGGACAGGGACACACAGGGACACTGAGGGACACTGAGGGACACCCAGGGACAGACACACCTGCCTGGGGACACGGCGGGTCAGGGACAGGGACACACAGGGACACCCAGGGACAGGCACACCTGCCTGGGGACACGGAGGGTCAGGGACAGGGACACACAGGGACACCCAGGGACAGGCACACCTGCCTGGGGACACGGCGGGTCAGCGTGGGGACACACAGGGACACTGAGGGACAGACACACCTGCCTGGGGACACGGAGGGTCAGAGACAGGGACACCCAGGGACACACAGGGACACACAGGGACACCCAGGGACAGACACACCTGCCTGGGGACACGGCGGGTCAGGGACAGGGACACACAGGGACACCCAGGGACAGGCACACCTGCCTGGGGACACGGCGGGTCAGGGACAGGGACACACAGGGACACCCAGGGACAGACACACCTGCCTGGGGACACGGAGGGTCAGCGTGGGGACACACAGGGACACTGAGGGACACCCAGGGACAGGGACACCCAGGGACAGACACACCTGCCTGGGGACACGGCGGGTCAGGGGACAGGGACACCCAGGGACAGGGACACCCAGAGACAGGGACAGGGAATGACAGGAACAGACACACCTGCCTGGGGACACGGAGGGTCAGGGACAGGGACACACAGGGACACCCAGGGACAGACACACCTGCCTGGGGACACGGCGGGTCAGGGGACAGCGACACACAGGGAATGACAGGGACACACAGGGACAGGGACACCCAGGGACAGTGACAGGGACACCCAGGGACAGGGAATGACAGGGACACCCAGGGACAGGCACACCTGCCTGGGGACACGGCGGGTCAGGGACAGGGACACCCAGGGACACTGAGGGACACTGAGGGACACCCAGGGACAGGCACACCTGCCTGGGGACACGGCAGGTCAGGGGACAGGGACACACAGGGACAGGGACACCCAGGGACACCCAGGGACAGACACACCTGCCTGGGGACACGGAGGGTCAGGGGCCGGGACACCCGGGGACACCCAGGAACAGGGACTGATAGGAACACCCAGGAACAGACACACCTGCCTGGGGACACGGCGGGTCAGCGTGGGGACACACAGGGACACCCAGGGACACCCAGGGACAGGGAATGACAGGGACACCCAGGGACAGGCACACCTGCCTGGGGACACGGAGGGTCAGAGACAGGGACACACAGGGACACCCAGGGACACCCAGGGACAGGCACACCTGCCTGGGGACACGGAGGGTCAGGGACAGGGACACCGAGGGACACTGAGGGACGGGGACACCCAGGGACACCCAGAGACAGGGACACCGAGGGTCCGGGAATGACAGGGACACCCAAGAACAGACACACCTGCCTGGGGACACGGCAGGTCAGGGCACGGGACACACAGGGACACACAGGGACACACAGGGACGGGGACACAGAATTCCAGAGGCACAGAGTGCCAGAGGCACGGAATGACAGGGACACGGAATGCCGGGGACACGGAATGCCAGCCCCCAGGAACGGAATTCCACCTCCCAGGAACGGAATTCCAACTCCCAGGAACGGAATTCCAGCTCCCAGGAACGGAATTCCAGCTCCCAGGAACGGAATTCCAGCTCCCAGGAACGGAATTCCAGCTCCCAGGAACGGAATTCCAGCTCCCAGGAACGGAATTCCAGCTCCCAGGAACGGAATTCCAACTCCCAGGAACGGAATTCCAACTCCCAGGAACGGAATTCCAACTCCCAGGAACGGAATTCCAGAGGCACAGAATCCCAGCTCATCATCATTATCCCAGGTTGCTCCAACCCACCCTTGGACACTTCCAGGGATCCAGGGGCAGCCACAAATCCTCTGGGAATTCCACTTCAGCCTCTCCCCAGCCACAAATTCTCTGGGAATTCTACCCCAGCCATAAATCCTCTGGGAGTTCCATCCCAGTCCCCAAATTCTCTGGGAATTTTATCTCAGCACCTCCCCAGCCATAAATTCTCTGGGAATTCCATCCCAGCTATAAATTCTCAGGGAATTCCATCCCAGTACCCCAAATTCTCTGGGAATTTTATCTCAGCACCTCCCCAGCCATAAATTCTCTGGGAATTCTACCCCAGCCATAAATCCTCTGGGAGTTCCATCCCAGTCCCCAAATTCTCTGGGAATTTTATCTCAGCACCTCCCCAGCCATAAATTCTCTGGGAATTCCATCCCAGCTATAAATTCTCAGGGAATTCCATCCCAGTACCCCAAATTCTCTGGGAATTTTATCTCAGCACCTCCCCAGCCACAAATTCTCTGGGAATTCCATCCCAGCTATAAATTCTCAGGGAATTCCATCCCAGTACCCCAAATTCTCTGGGAATTTTATCTCAGCACCTCCCCAGCCATAAATTCTTTGGGAATTCCATCCCAGCTCCTCCTCAGCCCCAAACTCTCTGGGAATTCCATCCCAACCACAAATTCTCTGGGAATTTGATCCCAGCCCCAAATTCTCTGGGAATTCCATTCCAGCCATAAATTCTCTGGGAATTTGATCCCAGCCCCTCCCCAGCCCCAAACTCTCTGGGAATTCCATTCCAGCCATAAATTCTCTGGGAATTCCATCCCAACCACAAATTCTCTGGGAATTTGATCCCAGCCCCTCCCCAGCCCCAAATCCTCTGGGAATTTCATCCCAGCCCCAAATCCTCTGGGAATTCCATCCCCACCCACCCCGGGAATGATTCCACGCCCATTTCCCACCTCCCCCTGCCCCGTGCCGGCTCCGAGCCATTGACTCGCTCCAAATTCCCCATTTTACCCATCAATTCCCCCAGTCCCCCTGTGATCCCTCCCGGATTCCCGGCGGTATTCCCGGTGTTTTTCCCGGGGTTTTTCCCGTTTTCCCGCCCCGGGCTCACCCCGTGTGCCCCAGGGAGGTGGCGTGGTGCAGCGGCGCCCGGCCCCGCGCGTCCCTTTGGTTCACGTCGGCCCCGTTCTGCAGCAGGAACTCACAGGCGATCAGGGAGCCCTGGGAAAACAGGAAAAATGGGAATTTCCTGTCAGTCCAGTCGGGCTGGACAATTCCCAGGGAATTTCCATATCAGTTCAGCCAAACTGGGTAATTCCCATGCTGCAAAAAGGGAATTTCCACATCCATCCAGCCAGGCTGGACAATTGGGAATTTCCAAATCAGTTCAACCAGACTGGAAAATTCCCAGGAAATTCCCACATCCATCCAGCCAGGCTGGACAATTCCTGTGCTCCAGTAAGGGAATTTCCACATCCATCCAGCCAGGCTGGACAATTCCTGTGCTCCAAAAAGGAAATTTCCACATCCAAACAGCCAGACTGGACAATTGGGAATTCCCACATCCATCCAGCCAGGCTGGACAATTCCTGTGCTCCAAAAAGGAAATTTCCACATCCAAACAGCCAGACTGAACAGTTGGGAATTCCCACATGTGTCCAGCCAGGCTGGACAATTCCCAGGAAATTTCCACATCCTATCAGCCAGACTGGACAGTTGGGAATTTCCAAATCAGTTCAGCCAAACTGGGTAATTCCCATGCTGCAAAAAGGGAATTTTCACATCAATCCAACCAGACTGGACAATTCCTGTGCTCCAGAACGGGAATTTCTTCATCCAGCCTGCCAGGCTGGACAATTCCCAGGGAATTTCCACGTCAATTCAGCCAAACTGGAGAATTGGGAATTCCCACATCCAGCCAGCCAGACTGGAAAATTCCCAGGGAATTCCCACATCCATCCAGCCAGGCTGGACAGTTGGGAATTTCCAAATCAGTTCAACCAGACTGGAAAATTCCCAGGAAATTCCCACATCCATCCAGCCAGGCTGGACAGTTGGGAATTTCCAAATCAGTTCAACCAGACTGGAAAATTCCCAGGAAATTCCCACATCCATCCAGCCAGGCTGGACAATTCCTGTGCTCCAAAAAAAAAAAAGGGAATTTCCTTATCCAGCCATCCAGGCTGGACAATTGGGAATTCCCACGTGTCCATCCAGGCTGGACAATTCCCAGGGAATTTCCACATCCATCCAGCCAGACTGGACAGTTGGGAATTTCCAAATCAGTTCAGCCAAACTGGGTAATTCCCATGCTGCAAAAAGGGAATTTTCACATCAATCCAATCAGACTGGACAATTCCTGTGCTCCAGAACGGGAATTTCTTCATCCAGCCTGCCAGGCTGGACAATTCCCAGGGAATTTCCATGTCAATTCAGCCAAACTTGCTCCAAAACCAGAATTTCCACGTCAATCCAGCCAGGCTGGACCATTCCTGTGCTCCAAAAAGGGAATTCCCACATCCAGCCAGGCTGGACAATTCCCAGGGAATTCCCATGTCAATTCAGCCAAACTGGACAATTCCCATGCTCCAGAAAAGGAATTCCCGTGTCCATCCAGCCAGACTGGAAAATTCCCAGGGAATTCCCACATCCATCCAGCCAGGCTGGACAGTTGGGAATTTCCAAATCAGTTCAACCAGACTGGAAAATTCCCAGGAAATTCCCACATCCATCCAGCCAGGCTGGACAATTCCTGTGCTCCAAAAAAAACCAGGGAATTTCCTTATCCAGCCATCCAGGCTGGACAATTGGGAATACCCACATGTGTCCATCCAGGCTGGACAATTCCCAGGGAATTTCCAAATCAGTTCAGCCAAACTGGGTAATTCCCATGCTGCAAAAAGGGAATTTTCACATCAATCCAACCAGACTGGACAATTCCTGTGCTCCAGAACGGGAATTTCTTCATCCAGCCTGCCAGGCTGGACAATTCCCAGGGAATTTCCACGTCAATTCAGCCAAACTGGAGAATTGGGAATTCCCACATCCAGCCAGCCAGACTGGAAAATTCCCAGGGAATTCCCACATCCATCCAGCCAGACTGGACAGTTGGGAACTTCCAAATCAGTTCAGCCAGACTGGAAAATTCCCAGGGAATTCCCACATCCATCCAGCCAGGCTGGACAATTCCTGTGCTCCAAAAAGGAAATTTCCACATCCAAACAGCCAGACTGAACAGTTGGGAATTCCCACATGTGTCCAGCCAGGCTGGACAATTCCCAGGAAATTTCCACATCCTATCAGCCAGACTGGACAGTTGGGAATTTCCAAATCAGTTCAGCCAAACTGGGTAATTCCCATGCTGCAAAAAGGGAATTTTCACATCAATCCAACCAGACTGGACAATTCCTGTGCTCCAGAACGGGAATTTCTTCATCCAGCCTGCCAGGCTGGACAATTCCCAGGGAATTTCCACGTCAATTCAGCCAAACTTGCTCCAAAACCAGAATTTCCACGTCAATCCAGCCAGGCTGGACAATTCCTGTGCTCCAAAAAGGGAATTCCCACATCCAGCCAGGCTGGACAATTCCCAGGGAATTCCCATGTCAATTCAGCCAAACTGGACAATTCCCATGCTCCAGAAAAGGAATTCCCATGTCCATCCAGCCAGGCTGGAAAATTCCCAGGGAATTTCCACAGCCATCCAGCCAGGCTGGACAGTTGGGAATTTCCAAATCAGTTCAGCCAAACTGGGTAATTCCCATGCTGCAAAAAGGGAATTTTCACATCCATCCAACCAGGCTGGACAATTCCTGTGCTCCAGAACGGGAATTTCTTCATCCAGCCTGCCAGGCTGGACAATTCTCAGGGAATTTCCACGTCAATTCAGCCAAACTTGCTCCAAAACCAGAATTTCCACGTCAATCCAGCCAGGCTGGACAATTCCTGTGCTCCAAAAAGGGAATTCCCACATCCAGCCAGGCTGGACAATTCCCAGGGAATTTCCACATTGATTCAGCCAGACTGAAGAATTGGGAATTCCCACATCCATCCAGCCAGGCTGGAAAATTCCCAGGGAATTCCCACATCCATCCAGCCAGGCTGGACAATTGGGAATTTCCAAATCAGTTCAACCAGACTGGAAAATTCCCAGGAAATTCCCACATCCTATCAGCCAGGCTGGACAATTCCTGTGCTCCAAAAAAAAAAAAAAGGGAATTTCCTTATCCAGCCATCCAGGCTGGACAATTGGGAATTCCCACATGTGTCCATCCAGGCTGGACAATTCCCAGGGAATTTCCACATTGATTCAGCCAGACTGGAGAATTGGGAATTCCCACATCCAGCCAGCCAGACTGAAAAATTCCCAGGGAATTCCCACATCCATCCAGCCAGGCTGGACAGTTGGGAACTTCCAAATCAGTTCAGCCAGACTGAAAAATTCCCAGGGAATTCCCACATCCATCCAGCCAGGCTGGACAGTTGGGAACTTCCAAATCAGTTCAGCCAGACTGGAAAATTCCCAGGAAATTCCCACATCCATCCAGCCAGGCTGGACAGTTGGGAATTTCCAAATCAGTTCAGCCAGACTGGAAAATTCCCAGGAAATTCCCACATCCATCCAGCCAGGCTGGACAATTCCTGTGCTCCAAAAAGGAAATTTCCACATCCATCCAGCCAGGCTGAACAATTCCCAGGGAATTCCCACATCCATCCATCCAGACCGAACATTTCCCATGGAATTCCCAGATCCATCCCGCCAGACCAGACACTTCCCAGGGAATTCCCACATCCGTCCATCCAGACTGAACAATTCCCATGGAATTCCCACATCCATCCATCCAGACCGAACAATTCCCATGGAATTCCCAGACCCCTCCCGCCAGACCGAACATTTCCCATGGAATTCTCAGACCCTCCCGCCAGACCGAACAATTCCCATGGAATTCCCAGACCCTCCCGCCAGACCGAACAATTCCCATGGAATTCCCAGACCCCTCCCGCCAGACCGAACAATTCCCATGGAATTCCCAGACCCCTCCCGCCAGGCTGAACAATTCCCATGGAATTCCCACATCCATCCACCCAGACTGGACAGCTGGGAATTCCCACATCCATCCCATCGAGACCGAACAATTCCCATGGAATTCCCAGACCCCTCCCGCCAGACCGAACATTTCCCATGGAATTCCCACATCAATTCAGCCAAACTGGATAATTCCCATGTTCCAATAAGGGAATTTTCACATCCAGCCACACTGGAGAATAGGGAATTCCCACATCCATCCATCCAGACCGAACAATTCCCATGGAATTCCCAGATCCATCCATCCAGACTGAACAATTCCCAGGGAATTCCCACATCCATCCATCCAGACCGAACAATTCCCATGGAATTCCCAGACCCTCCCGCCAGGCTGAACAATTCCCATGGAATTCCAGACCCTCCCGCCAGGCCGGGCACTCCCCCGCTCCCGTACCCCCTTCACGGCCTGGATCAGCGGCGTTTGCTGCTCGTCCTCCTCGTTGGCCCAGTTGATGTCGGCGCCGTGCGCCAGCGCCTGGGCCATGAGCGGCAGCGCCCGCGCCCGCGCCGCCCGCCACAGCGCCAGCGCCGGCGGCAGCTCCCGAGCGTCCTCCGCGTCCGACACCTCCGGCTCCAGCTCCGCCTCGCCGCTGGATTCCTCCGACACCTCGCACTCTGAGGGGCAGGGGGAAAGGAAAAGGGGGAAGGAAAAGGGGGGAAAAAGGGAGGGAAAAAAAAGGAGGAAAGGAGGAAAAAAGGGAGAGAGAAAAGGGGGAAAAGAAGGAGAAAAAGAGGGAGAAAAAAAGGAAGAGGGAAAAGGGAGAGAGAAAAGGAGGGAGAGGGAGAGAAAGGAGGAGAGGGTGGAGAAAGGGAGAAAAAAAGGGATAAAAGGGAGAGATAGGGAGAGAGAGAAAGGGAGAAAAAGGAGAGGAAAATGGAGGGAAAAAGAGGAAAAGGGGGGGAAAAGGAGAAAGGGAGAGAAAGGGGAGGAAAAGGGAGAAGAAAAGGGAGAGAGAAAAGGGGAGAAAAAGGAGGAGAAAAGGGAGAAAAGAGGGAGGGAAAGGGAGAAAAGGAGAGAATGAAGGAGAAGGAAGGAAAAAAGGAAAAAGAAGGGGGAAAAAGAAGGGGAAAAAGAGGAAAAATTCCCATGAGCCATCCACCTTCCCATGTGCCACCCACCATCTCTCCATGCCACCCACCCACCTTCCCCTGTGTGCCACCCAATTCCTGCATGTCACCCACCTTTCCATGTGCCACCCACCCTCCTCTGCGTGTCACCCACCCTCCTGTGTGCCACCCACCTTCCCCTGTGCCACCCACCCGCCTTCCTCTGTGTGCCACTCACCTATGTGCCACCCAATCCCTGTGTGCCACCCCCCTTCTCCCATGCCACCCAGTCTCCTCTGTGTGTCACCCACCATCCCTGTGTGTCACCCACCTTTCCATGTACCACCCGCCTTCCCCTGTGTGCCACCCAATTCTCATGTGTCACCCACCTTTCCATGTGCCACCCAACCTCCTCTGCGTGTCACCCACCCTCCTGTGTGCCACCTACCTTCCCCTGTGCCACCCACCCGCCTTCCTCTGTGTGTCACTCACCTTCTGTGCCACCCAATCCCTGTGTGCCACCCACCCTCCCCTGTGCCACCCACCTTCCTCCATGTCATTTCCCCGTGTCACTTGCCTTTCCCTGTGCCACCCACCTTCTGTGCCACCCAACTCCCCTGTGTGCCACCCCCCTTCTCCCATGCCACCCACCCTCCTCTGTGTGGCACCCACCATCCCTGTGTGTCACCCACCTTTCCATGTACCACCCGCCTTCCCCTGTGTGCCACCCAATTCTCATGTGTCATCCACCTTTCCCTGTGTCACCTGCCTTCCCCTGTGTCACCCAATTCCCATGTGCCACCCACCTTTCCATGTGCCACCCACCCTCTTCTGTGTGGCACCCACCTTCCCCTGTGTGCCACTCACCTTTTTTTGTGCCACCCACCTTGCCCTGTGTGCCACCCACTTCTACTATGCCACCTGCCTTCCCTGTGCCACCTCTTTCCATGTGCCACCTTCTGTGCCACCCACCTTCCTCCATGTCATCCACCTTCCCCCGTGTCACCTGCCTTCCCCTGTGCCACTCACCTTTTTGTGGCCACCCACCTTCTCCCATGCCACCCACCCTCCTCTGTGTGCCACCCACCTTCCTGTGTGTCACCCACCATCCCTGTGTGCCATCCACCTTCCCATGTGCCACCCACCCTTCCCTGTGCCACCCACCTTCCTTCGTGTCATCCACCTTTCCCTGTGTCACCTGCCTTCCCCTGTGCCACCCAATTCCCATGTGCCACCCAATTCCCATGTGCCACCCAATCCCTGTGTGCCACCCACCTTCCTCCATGTCATCCACCTTCCCCCGTGTCACCTGCCTTCCCCTGTGCCACCCACCTTTTTGTGGCCACCCACCTTCTCCCATGCCACCCACCCTCCTCTGTGTGCCACCCACCTTCCTCCTGTGTGTCACCCACCATCCCTGTGTGCCATCCACCTTTCCATGTGCCACCCACCCTCCTCTGTAGGCCACCCACCTTCCTTCGTGTCATCCACCTTTCCCTGTGTCACCTGCCTTCCCCTGTGCCACCCAATTCCCCTGTGCCACCCACCTTTCCATGTGCCACCCAATCCCTGTGTGCCACCCACCTTTCCATGTGCCACCCAATCCCTGTGTGCCACCCACCTTCCTCCATGTCATCCACCTTCCCCCGTGTCACCTGCCTTTCCCTGTGCCACCCAATCCCTGTGTGCCACCCACCTTCCTCCATGTCATCCACCTTCCCCCGTGTCACCTGCCTTTCCCTGTGCCACCCCTTTTTGTGGCCACCCACCTTCTCCCATGCCACCCACCTTCCTCCTGTGTGCCACCCAATTCCCATGTGTCACCCACCCTCCTCTGTGTGCCACCCACCCTTCCCTGTGCCACCCACCTTCTTTTGTGTCATCCACCTTTCCCCGTGTCACCTGCCTTCCCCTGTGCCACCCAATTCCCGTGTCACCCACCCTCCCTTGTGTCATCCACCTTTCCCCGTGTCACCTGCCTTCCCCTGTGCCACCCACCCTCCTCTGTGTGCCACCCAACTCTTTGTGTGCCACCCACCCTCCCCTGTGCCAACCACCTTTCTGTGTGCCATCCACCTTCTCCTATGCCACCCACCTTCCCTCTGTGTGTCACCCGCCACCTTCCGTGCCACCCACCCTCCCCTGTGCCACCCCCCTTCCCCAGTGGCACCCATGTTCCTCTGTGCCACCCTCCCTCCCCTGTGCCACCCTCCCTCCCCAGTGTCACCCACCCTCCTCGGTGACGCTGTCCACCACGGAGCCGAACACCAGCACGTCGCTGCTGCCGTCGGTGCTGCCGCCCAGGCCGCTGTCACTGCTCAGACCTGCGGGGCCAACAGGACACAAAGCGAGGCCACTTTAACACCCCGGCCCCCCGAGCCACCCTGGGGACACGGCAGGGTGGCACAGGGACACAGCTGGCACGGGGACAGGGACGCTGCTGATACTTTGGGCAGGCTGAGCTGGAATAGAGGCTGGGCAGAGCTGGAGAATAAAGCAGAGATTTATTGAAAGGCCTTTAGGGAACACCTTGGGCAGGACAAGAGCCTGGCCAGGGCTGCACCCAAGGTGGACCCAAAATGGGCACAAAATGGGCACAGAATGGACCCAAAATGGACCCAAAATGGCCACAGAATGGTCCCGAAATTGACCCAAAATGGGCACAAAATGGCCACAGAATGGACCCAAAATGGGCACAAAATGGGCACAGAATGGTCCCGAAATGGACCCAAAATGGGCACAAAATGGCCACAGAATGGACCCAAAATGGGCACAAAATGGGCACAGAATGGACCCAAAAGGGACCCAAAAGGGACACACAATGGGCGCAAAATGGACACCACAAAATGACCCCAAATGGTCACAACATGGACACAAAATGGATGCAAAATGGACCCAGAATGGGCAGAAAAAGGTCCCAAAAAGGTCCCAAAAAGGCCCCAAAAAGGTCGACCGATCATGAGGTCTCACAATTTTATAAGTTTTGGTCCATTTGCACATTGGGGTTAAATTGTCACCCCTTTTATGTCCATTTTGTGACCATTTTGTGCCCATTTTGGGTGCAGCCCTGGCCAGGCTCTTGTCCTGCCCAAGGTGTCCCCTAAAGACCTTTCAATAAATCTCTGCTTTATTCTCCAGCTCTGCCCAGTCTGTTCCAGCTCAGCCTTCCAAAGGCATCAAAACCACTGGGATTAGGAAGGAAAACAAGCCTGGAAAATATTCCTGAACCACAGAAGTGCAAAGAGAAACCCCAGGAAAGGCTGCAGGAACCACAGAGCTGAGCCTGGAAAATCCCAGGTTCAATCCCCATGCCCTGTCCCCAAACCATTTGGATTAGGAATGAAAACAAGCCTGGAAAATATTCCTGAACCACAGAAGTGCAAAGAGAAACCCCAGGAAAGGCTGCAGGAACCACAGAGCTGAGCCTGGAAAAACCTCAGGGGGTGCTGAACTCCCCAAAAATCCCAGATCAACGTTCCTGAAATCCTGGATTCATGAGGAATCCTCCAGCAGCCGGAGGAGGGGATGAAGCCACAACAGAAAAGTTTTCAGAGCATGAAACTTGCAGGGATTTTTTTTTTTGCAGATTTTTATAGAGATCAAGCCCACAGCACGGGCAGGAAGGGAAATGTGATTCCAGCCCAGCCTCGTGCCTCTGCCCCACATGCCCAGGGAAACAAGAAATGAGGATCTGGCACATGGATGTGAAGCTGTCACGTTCCCAGCTCTGAGATAAATTTGCTGTTTTCATCTCCAAGAGCAAGGTGAGATTCTGAGAAATTTGTTATTTTCACCTCCAGGAGCAAAATAAGGCACTGAGAAATTTTCTATTTTCTTCTTTAGGAACAAGATGATGCTCTGAGAAATTTGTTATTTTCTTCTCCAAGAGCAAGGTGATGCTCTGAGAAATTTTCTATTTTCTTCTTTAGCAGCGAGATGCCCTCTGAGAAATTTGCATTTTTCTTCTACAGGAGCTAAAGAAGGCACCGAGAAATTTTCTATTTTCTTCTTCAGGAGCCAGATGATGTTCCAAGAAATTTGTTATTTTTACCTCCAGGAGCAAGAGGAGACTGAGAAATTTTCTATTTTCTTCTTCAGCAGCAAGATGATGTTCTGAGAAATTTGCTGTTTTCTTTTTTAGGAGCAGAACGAGGCTCTGAGAAATTTGCTATTTTCTTCTTTAGCAGCAAGATGATGTTCTGAGAAATTTGCTATTTTCTTCTTTAGGAGAAAATCAGGCACTGAGAAATTTGCTATTTTCTTCTTTAGGAGAAAATCAGGCACTGAGAAATTTGCTATTTTCTTCTTTAGGAGAAAATCAGGCACTGAGAAATTTGCTATTTTCTCCTCCAGGAGCAAGATAAGGCTCAAAAATTTGCTATTTTCTTCTTCAAGATGCCCTCTAAGAAATTAGTTATTTTCTTCTTTAGGAGCAAGATGAGACTCTTAGAAATTTGCATTTTTCTTCTTTAGGAGCAAGATAAGATTGAGAAATTTTCTATTTTCTTCTTCAGGAGCAAGATGATGTTCCAAGAAATTTGTTATTTTCACCTCCAGGAGCAAGAGGAGACTGAGAAATTTGCTATTTTCTCCTCCAGGAGCAAAATAAGACACTGAGAAATTTGCTATTTTCTTCTCCAAGAGCAAGGTGATACTCTGAGAAATTTTCTATTTTCTTCTTCAGCAGCAAGATGAAGTTCTGAGAAATTTGCTATTTTCTTCTCCAAGAGCAAGGTGATACTCTGAGAAATTTTCTATTTTCTTCTTCAGCAGCAAGATGGTCTTCTGAGAAATTTGCTATTTTCTTCTTTAGGAGCAAAATCAGGCACTGAGAAATTTGCTACTTTCTTCTTTAGGAGCAGGATGAGGCTCTGAGAAATTTGCTATTTTCTCCTCCAGGAGCAAGATAAGGCTCAAAAATTTGCTATTTTCTTCTTCAAGATGCCCTCTAAGAAATTAGTTATTTTCTTCTTTAGGAGCAAGATGAGACTCTTAGAAATTTGCATTTTTCTTCTTTAGGAGCAAGAAAAGATTGAGAAATTTTCTATTTTCTTCTTCAGGAGCCAGATGATGTTCCAAGAAATTTGTTATTTTTACCTCCAGGAGCAAGAGGAGACTGAGCTCCAGGAGCAAAATAAGGCACTGAGAAATTTGTTATTTTCTTCTCCAAGAGCAAGGTGATACTCTGAGAAATTTTCTATTTTCTTCTTCAGCAGCAAGATGGAGTTCTGAGAAATTTGCTATTTTCTTCTTTAGGAGCAAACTAAGGCACTGAGAAATTTGCTATTTTCCACCTCCAGGAGCAAGATGATATTCTGAGAAATTTGTTATTCTCACCTCCAGGAGCTAGAAGAGACTGAGAAATTTGTTATTTTCTTCTTTAGCAGCAAGATGGTCTTCTGAGAAATTTGTTATTTTCTCCTCCAGGAGCAAAAGAAGGCTCTGAGAAATTTGCTGTTTTCTTCTTCAGGAGCAAGATGCTCTCTAAAAAATTTGCTATTTTCTTCTTTAGGAATGAGATGAGACTCTGTGAAATTTGCATTTTTCATCTTTAGGAGCAAAATAAGGCACTGAGAAATTTGCATTTTTCTTCTCTAGGAGCAAGATGATGCTCTGAGAAATTTGTTATTTTCACCTTCAGGAGCAAGAAGAGACTGAGAAATTTTCTATTTTCTTCTTCAGCAGCAAGATGTCCTCTGAGAAATTTGCTATTTTCTTCTTTAGGAGCAAGATGCTCTCTAAAAATTTGCTATTTTCTTCTTTAGGAGTGAGATGAGACTGAGAAATTTGCTATTTTCTTCTTTAGGAGTGAGATGAGACTCTGTGAAATTTGCATTTTTCATCTTTAGGAGCAAAATAAGGCACTGAGAAATTTGTTATTTTCTCCTCCAGGAGCAAGAAGAGACTGAGAAATTTTCTATTTTCTTCTTCAGCAGCAAGATGATGTTCTGAGAAATTTGCTATTTTCTTCTTTAGGAGAAAATCAGGCACTGAGAAATTTGCTATTTTCTCTTCCAGGAGCAAGATAAGGTTCAAAAAATTTGCTATTTTCTTCTTCAAGATGCCCTCTGAGAAATTAGTTATTTTCTTCTTTAGGAGCAAGATGAGACTCTTAGAAATTTGCATTTTTCTTCTTTAGGAGCAAGATAAGACTGAGAAATTTGCTATTTTCTTCTTCAGGAGCCAGATGATGTTCCAAGAAATTTGTTATTTTTACCTCCAGGAGCAAGAGGAGACTGAGAAATTTGCTATTTTCTCCTCCAGGAGCAAAAGAAGGCACTGAGAAATTTGCTATTTTATTCTCCAAGAGCAAGGTGATACTCTGAGAAATTTTCTATTTTCTTCTTCAGCAGCAAGATGTCCTCTGAGAAATTTGCTATTTTCTTCTTTAGGAGAAAATCAGGCACTGAGAAATTTGCTATTTTCTTCTTTAGGAGAAAATCAAGCACTGAGAAATTTGCTATTTTCTCTTCCAGGAGCAAGATAAGGTTCAAAAAATTTGCTATTTTCTTCTTCAAGATGCCTTCTGTGAAATTTGCTATTTTCACCTCCAGGAGCAAGATTAGACTGAGAAATTTGCTATTTTCTTCTCTAAGAGCAACGTGATGCTCTGAGAAATTTTATATTTTTTTTCTTTAGCAGCAAGATGATGTTCTGAAAACTTTGAATTTTTCTTCTTTAGGAGAAAATCAGGCACTGAGAAATTTGCTATTTTCTTCTTTAGGAGCAAAATGATGCTCTGAGAAATTTGTTATTTTCTTCTCCAGGAGCAAGACAAGGCTCAAAAAATTTGCTATTTTCTTCTTCAAGATGCCCTCTGAGAAATTTGCATTTTTCTTCTTTAGGAGCAAAAGAAGGCACGGAGAAATTTGCTATTTTCTTCTTCAGGAGCCAGATGATGTTCCAAGAAATTTGTTATTTTTACCTCCAGGAGCAAGAGGAGACTGAGAAATTTTCTATTTTCTTCTTCAGCAGCAAGATGGAGTTCTGAGAAATTTGCTATTTTCTTCTTTAGGAGAAAATCAGGCACTGAGAAATTTGCTATTTTCTCCTCCAGGAGCAAGATAAGGTTCAAAAGATTTGCTATTTTCTTCTTCAAGATGCCCTCTGAGAAATTTGCTATTTTCACCTCCACGAGCAAGATTAGACTGAGAAATTTGTTATTTTCTTCTCCAAGAGCAAGGTGATGCTCTGAGAAATTTTCTATTTTCTTCTTCAGCAGCAAGATGATGTTCTGAGAAATTTGCTATTTTCTTCTTTAGGAGAAAATCAGGCACTGAGAAATTTGCTATTTTCTCTTCCAGGAGCAAGATAAGGTCCAAAAAATTTGCTATTTTCTTCTTCAAGATGCCCTCTGAGAAATTTGCTATTTTCACCTCCACGAGCAAGATTAGACTGAGAAATTTGCTATTTTCTTCTCTAAGAGCAACGTGATGCTCTGATAAATTTTCTATTTTTTTTCTTTAGCAGCAAGATGAAGTTCTGAGAAATTTTCTGTTTTCCTCTCCAGGAGCAAGATAAGGCTCTGAGAAATTTCTCTTTTTTCTTCTCCAGGGACAAGATTCCCTCTGAGAGATATGAAGGACTCTGAGGTCCTGCACTTCCCATTGGTTTTGTGGACAAAAAGCACAAAAAAAGCAGGAAATTCCTCAAAACTGGAACAGCCTCAAAGCCCTGATGGAGACAAGCACTAAAGCACTTTTTCCTGGATTCCAAGAGATAACGTGGAGGAAAATAAACCTGGGAGTTTCTGCCATGCTGAACTCAGGGCTGTAAATATTTATTGTGAATTCCTACAAGGACAAGCCAGGAAATTTAACAACCCTCAGCCAAGGATGAGAAGGAACCACAAAAACTCTGGGATGTAGAATGATAAATAAATAAAATAAATAAATTTCCTTTCTGAGATCTCACCTGTCCAGGATTACTCTGAGGAATTGATTCAATAAAGGGAATTTTGGAAATATTTTGTCTGTGGAAAAGCTGCCACAGCCAAAGGAGGTGGGAATTTAAGGAGTCCCTGAGTAGAAATTCATCACTGCCTGGGAATTTTGGGAAATTTTGGGGGTGAAATGAGTGAAATTTGGGTCTTTTTTTGCTGCTGGCTGCCAGAGCATCTCCTTACCTCCGTCCAGGAGGGACCCAGGGGGACCCAGCCCACTCCAAGGGCCACCTGCCAGCGGGTGCTGCAGAGAGGTGTGGCTGGCACCTAGAGGAAGGTGGACGGGAATGTGAGGGGAGGTCATTGGCACAAACACAAAAAAAAAGGAAATTAAAAAAAGGAAAAAAAAAAAGGGAAAAAAAGGGGAAAAAAAGGAAAAAATTGAATAAAAAGGAAAAAAAGAAAAAAGGAAAAAGGAAAAAAGGAAAAAGAAAAATGGAATAAAAAGAAAAAAAGGAATAAAAATGAAAAAAGGAATAAAAATGAAAAAAGGAATAAAAAGGAAAAAAGGAATAAAAAGGAAAAAAAGGAAAAAAGGAATAAAAAGGGAAAAAAGGAATAAAAAGGGAAAAAAGGAATAAAAAGGGAAAAGGAAAAAAAAGGGGGAAAAAGGAAAAAAAGGGGAAAAAGGAAAAAAAGGAAAAAATGGAATAAAAAGGAAAAAAAAAGAAAAAAGGGAAAAAGGAAAAAAAGGATAAAAAAGGAATAAAAAGGAAAAAAAGGAAAAAGGGAAAAAAAAGGAAAAAGGGAAAAAAGGGAAAAAGGGAAAAAAGAAAAAAGGGGAAAAGGGAAACAGGAAAAAAGGAATAAAAAGAAAAAAGGGAAAAAGGAATAAAAAGGAAAAAATGAAATAAAAAAGGGAAAAAAGGGAAAAAGGAAAAAAGGAATAAAAAAGGAAAAGGAAAAAAAAGGGAAAAAAAGGAAAAAAAAGGAAAAAAAGGAAAAAAAAGGAAAAAAAGGGAAAAAAGGGAAAAAAAGGGAAAAAAAGGAAAAAAAGGAAAAAAAAGGAAAAAAAAGGGAAAAAAGGGAAAAAAGGGAAAAAGAGGAAAAAAAGGAAAAAAAGGAAAAAAGGAAAAAAAGGAAAAAAAGGAAAAAAAGGAAAAAAAAGGAAAAAAGGAAAAAAGGAAAAAAGGGAAAAAAAGGAAAAAAGGAAAAAAGAAAAAAAAGGAAAAAAAGGAAAAAAAAGGAAAAAAAAGGAAAAAAATGAAATAAAAAGGAAAAAAATGAAATAAAAAGGAAAAAAAAAGGAAAAAAGGGAAAAAAAGGAATAAAAAAGAAAAAAATGAAATAAAAAGGAAAAAAAAGGAAAAAAAGGAATAAAAAGGAAAAAGAGAGTGAAAAAAATTTGTCTGCAGCGAGAATCGGCTAAAAAAATTTTAAAAAATAAATCTAAAAAAATTTAAAAATTAATTAATAAAAAAAATTAAAAGCCAAAACAAAAAGCAGAATTAAAAAAAAAAAAAAAAGCCAATGGAATGCAATTGGGACTAAAAGATGCTGGGGGCAGGGCCAAAAAAAATTAAAATTCCCCATCCACCATAAATGGGACGTTAAAATTGGTGCAATGGAAGAGCAATGATGGGATTGGAGTTTGTGCATTCCCTGTGCTGGAATGTTCAACCTCTGCTGGGATTCCTGGCCTGGGCTCTGGGACAACAACTGGGACAACAACTGGGACAACAACTGGGAGGACTGGGAGGAGCTGCTGGTGGCACTTACTGCGAGGGCCGGCGCCGGCACCGGTGTCGAAGTAGGAGAAGAGCGAGTCCAGCTCGTCGGGGCAGAAGAGCGAATCCCGGCGGAATTTCCTCTCCAGGGTGGCGGCTGCCCCGTGTGGTTGGGGTTGGGAAATTCAGGATTAGTGACCAGGAAAAAGGAGACACAGCCCTGGTTGGGTTTGCACACCCAGCAAAATAATAATTCTCAAAATAATATAAATTTTGGATCAAAGTCATGTGAGAGCAGCCAGAACCTTCCTAAGAATTCAAAATGTTACAAATTGCTGGCCAAAGTGATCTCTGAGTAGCCACAACCTTCCTAAAACCCCAAATTACCACAAATTTCTGACCAGAGTCATCCAAAAGCACCGGGAGCAGACCAGAACCTTCCTAAGAACCCAAAATATCTGAAATTTCTGACTAGAAGAACCCAAAATGTCACAAATTGCTGACCAGAGTCACCCCAGAGCACTGGGATCAGTCAGAACCTTCCTAAGAACCCAAAATGTCACAGATTTCTGAGCAGAGTCATCCCAGAGCAGCCAGAACCTTCCTAAAACATGAAATTTACACTAATTTCAAACCAAAGCCATGTCAGAGCAGCCAGAACCTTCCTAAGAACCCAAAATGTCACAGATTTCTGAGCAGAGTCATCCCAGAGCAGCCAGAACCTTCCTGAGAACCCAAAATATCAGAAATTTCTGACCAAAGTCATTTCTGAATAGCCAGAACCTTCCTGAGAAACCTAAAATAACACGAATATCTGACCAAAGTCATCTCAGAGCACTGGAAACTGCCAGAACCTTTCCTGAGCAACCAAAATATCAGAATTTTCTGACCAGAGCCTTCCCAGAGCAGCCAGAACCTTCCTAAGAACCCAAAATATCAGAAATTTCTGACCAAAGTCATCTCTAAGTAGCCAGAACCTTCCTGAGAACTTAAAATAACACAAATTTCTGATCAAAGCCATGTCAGAGCAGCCAGAACCTTCCTGAGATCCCAAAATGTCACAAATTGCTGACCAAAGTGATCCAGGAGTAGGCACAACCTTCCTGAGAACCCCAAATGTCACAGATTTCTGAGCAAAGTCAGCTCAGAGCAGCCAGAACCTTCCTAAAACAAAAAATTAACACAAATTTCTGGCCAAAGCCATGTCAGAGCAGCCAGAACCTTCCTAAGAACCCAAAATGTCACAGATTTCTGAACCAAAATAATCCCAGAGCACTGAAAGCAGCCAGAACTTTCCTAAGAACCCCAAATGTCACAAATTGCTGACCAAAGTGATCCAGGAGTAGGCAGAACCTTCCTGAGAAGCCAAAATGTCACAGATTTCTGAGCAGAGTCATCCCAGAGCAGCCAGAACCTTCCTAAAACATGAAATTAACACCAATTTCTGATCAAAGCCATGTCAGAGCAACCAGAACCTTCCTAAGAACCCAAAATGTCACAGATTTCTGAACCAAAGTGATCCCAGAGCAGCCAGAACCTTCCTGAGAACCCAAAATACCAGAAATTTCTGACCAAAGTCATTTCTGGATAGCCAGAACCTTCCTGAGAAACCTAAAATAACACAAATATCTGACCAAAGTCATCTCAGAGCACTGGAAACTGCCAGAACATTTCCTGAGCAACCAAAATATCAAAATTTTACTGACCAGAGCCTTCCCAGAGCAGCCAGAACCTTCCTAAGAACCCAAAATGTCACAGATTCCTGAGCAGAGTCATCCCAGAGCAGCCAGAACCTTCCTAAGAACCCAAAATATCAGAAATTTCTAACCAAAGTCATCTCTAAGTAGCCAGAACCTTCCTGAGAACCTAAAATAACACAAATTTCTGACCAAAGCCAGGTCAGAGCAGCCAGAACCTTCCTAAGAACCCAAAATATCAGAAATTTCTGACCAAAGCCATGTCAGAGCAGCCAGAACCTTCCCGAGAACCCAAAATATCACAAATTGCTGACCAAAGTGATCCAGGAGTAGGCAGAACCTTCCTAAGAACCCAAAATGTCACAGATCTCTGAGCAGAGTCATCCCAGAGCAGCCAGAACCTTCCTAAGAACCTAAAATGTCACAGATTTCTGAGCAGAGTCATCCCAGAGCAGCCAGAACCTTCCTAAAACATGAAATTAACACCAATTTCTGATCAAAGCCATGTCAGAGCAGCCAGAACCTTCCTAAGAACCCAAAATGTCACAGATTTCTGAGCAGAGTCAGCCCAGAGCAGCCAGAACCTTCCTAAAACATGAAATTAACACCAATTTCTGACCAAAGTCATGTCAGAGCAACCAGAACCTTCCTAAGAACCCAAAATGTCACAGATTTCTGAACCAAAATAATCCCAGAGCACTGAAAGCAGCCAGAACTTTCCTAAGAACCCCAAATGTCACAAATTGCTGACCAAAGTGATCCAGGAGTAGGCAGAACCTTCCTGAGAACCCAAAATGTCACAGATTCCTGAGCAGAGTCATCCCAGAGCAGCCAGAACCTTCCTAAAACATGAAATTAACACCAATTTCTGATCAAAGCCATGTCAGAGCAACCAGAACCTTCCTAAGAACCCAAAATGTCACAGATTTCTGAGCAGAGTCAGCCCAGAGCAGCCAGAACCTTCCTAAAACATGAAATTTACACTAATTTCAAACCAAAGCCATGTCAGAGCAGCCAGAACCTTCCTAAGAACCCAAAATGTCACAGATTTCTGAACCAAAGTGATCCCAGAGCAGCCAGAACCTTCCTGAGAACCCAAAATACCAGAAATTTCTGACCAAAGTCATTTCTGAATAGCCAGAACCTTCCTGAGAACCTAAAATAACACGAATATCTGACCAAAGTCATCTCAGAGCACTGGAAACTGCCAGAACCTTTCCTGAGCAACCAAAATATCAGAATTTTCTGACCAGAGCCTTCCCAGAGCAGCCAGAACCTTCCTGAGAACCCAAAATATCAGAAATTTCTAACCAAAGTCATCTCTAAGTAGCCAGAACCTTCCTGAGAACTTAAAATAACACAAATTTCTGACCAAAGCCATGTCAGGGCAGCCAGAACCTTCCTAAGAACCCAAAATGTAACAAATTTCTGAGCAGAGTCATCCCAGAGCAGCCAGAACCTTCCTAAAACATGAAATTAACACCAATTTCTGACCAAAGTCATGTCAGAGCAACCAGAACCTTCCTAAGAACCCAAAATGTAACAAATTTTCGAACCAAAATGATCCCAGAGCACTGGCAGCAGCCAGAACTTTCCTAAGAACCCAAAATATCACAAATTGCTGACCAAAGTGATCCAGGAGTAGGCAGAACCTTCCTGAGAACCCCAAATGTCACAGATTTCTGAGCAAAGTCAGCCGAGAGCAGCCAGAACCTTCCTGAGAACCCAAAATGTCACAGATTTCTGAGCAGAGTCATCCCAGAGCAGCCAGAACCTTCCTAAAACAAAAAATTGACACAAATTTCTGGCCAAAGCCATGTCAGAGCAGCCAGAACCTTCCTAAGAACCCAAAATGTCACAGATTTCTGAACCAAAGTGATCCCAGAGCAGCCAGAACCTTCCTGAGAACCCCAAATGTCACAAATTGCTGACCAAAGTGACCCAGGAGTAGGCAGAACCTTCCTGAGAAGCCAAAATGTCACAGATTTCTGAGCAGAGTCATCCCAGAGCAGCCAGAACCTTCCTAAAACATGAAATTAACACCAATTTCTGATCAAAGCCATGTCAGAGCAACCAGAACCTTCCTAAGAACCCAAAATGTCACAGATTTCTGAACCAAAGTGATCCCAGAGCAGCCAGAACCTTCCTGAGAACCCAAAATACCAGAAATTTCTGACCAAAGTCATTTCTGGATAGCCAGAACCTTCCTGAGAAACCTAAAATAACACAAATATCTGACCAAAGTCATCTCAGAGCACTGGAAACTGCCAGAACATTTCCTGAGCAACCAAAATATCAAAATTTTACTGACCAGAGCCTTCCCAGAGCAGCCAGAACCTTCCTAAGAACCCAAAATGTCACAGATTCCTGAGCAGAGTCATCCCAGAGCAGCCAGAACCTTCCTAAGAACCCAAAATATCAGAAATTTCTAACCAAAGTCATCTCTAAGTAGCCAGAACCTTCCTGAGAACCTAAAATAACACAAATTTCTGACCAAAGCCAGGTCAGAGCAGCCAGAACCTTCCTAAGAACCCAAAATATCAGAAATTTCTGACCAAAGCCATGTCAGAGCAGCCAGAACCTTCCCGAGAACCCAAAATATCACAAATTGCTGACCAAAGTGATCCAGGAGTAGGCAGAACCTTCCTAAGAACCCAAAATGTCACAGATCTCTGAGCAGAGTCATCCCAGAGCAGCCAGAACCTTCCTAAGAACCTAAAATGTCACAGATTTCTGAGCAGAGTCATCCCAGAGCAGCCAGAACCTTCCTAAAACATGAAATTAACACCAATTTCTGATCAAAGCCATGTCAGAGCAGCCAGAACCTTCCTAAGAACCCAAAATGTCACAGATTTCTGAACCAAAATAATCCCAGAGCACTGAAAGCAGCCAGAACTTTCCTAAGAACCCCAAATGTCACAAATTGCTGACCAAAGTGATCCAGGAGTAGGCAGAACCTTCCTGAGAACCCAAAATGTCACAGATTCCTGAGCAGAGTCATCCCAGAGCAGCCAGAACCTTCCTAAAACATGAAATTAACACCAATTTCTGATCAAAGCCATGTCAGAGCAACCAGAACCTTCCTAAGAACCCAAAATGTCACAGATTTCTGAACCAAAGTGATCCCAGAGCAGCCAGAACCTTCCTGAGAACCCAAAATACCAGAAATTTCTGACCAAAGTCATTTCTGGATAGCCAGAACCTTCCTGAGAAACCTAAAATAACACGAATATCTGACCAAAGTCATCTCAGAGCACTGGAAACTGCCAGAACATTTCCTGAGCAACCAAAATATCAAAATTTTACTGACCAGAGCCTTCCCAGAGCAGCCAGAACCTTCCTAAGAACCCAAAATATCAGAAATTTCTGACCAAAGTCATCTCTGAATAGCCAGAACCTTCCTGAGAACCTAAAATAACACAAATATCTGACCAAAGTCATCTCTGAGCAGCCAGAACTTTCCTGAGAACCTAAAATAACACAAATATCTGACCAAAGTGATCCCAAAGCACTGGAAACTGCCAGAACCTTTCCTAAGCAACCAAAATATCAGAAATTTTCTGACCAAAGTAATCTCAGAGCACCCAGAACCTTCCTAAGAACCCAAATTAACACAAATATCTGACCAAAGTGATCCCAGAGCAGAACCTTCCCAAGAACTCAAAATACCAGAAATTTCTGACCAAAGTAATCTCTGAGTAGCCCTTCCTAAGCACAGCCTCTCCTACAGAGGTAAAGAGGATTTTAAAAGGATTTAAAATCCATTTCAAAGCAGGAATCTGGAAAAGAAAAAAGTGCCCAAATGACCTTGGAGATCACTGGGTCATATGGATACATATTATAAAGTTGGCTCTTGACAAATATTAAAATGAATGCTAAATAAAATTTAAATTAAATTAAGTAAAATTTTATTGAAAATAAGATTAAAATTATAATGTATCATGTAGGAAAGTTTTGCTGTAATAATACAAATAATAGTTTCTTTTAATAGCAATAGTAATAATAAAGTATATAATATATAATAACATTATATTATATATATTATATACTAATAATTAATAGTACAAGTAGTTTATTTTACTTCTGCTATTAATGAAACTTAGAAATAAGTAGTGTGATGAATATATATATATTTCTTAGGCTATAGCATGATATTAAAGTAAAGTTGGCTCTTGGCAAATATTAAAATGAATGCTAAATAAAATTTAAATTAATTTAAGTAAAACTTCATTGAAAATAAAATTAAAATTATCATGTATCATGTGGGAAGGTTTTGCTGTAATAATACAAATAATAGTTTCTTTTAATAATAATAATTATTAATATAATATAATATATCATAACATTATGCCTTTGCAGAAGGAAATGGATTTGCCCAAACCCACCACGAGGGGATGGAGCCACTGCTCTATCAGTATCACTTGATGACAAAAAATTCCCATTTCTCAAACTTTAAAATGAGGCATTTGCAGCTCTCTGAGGGAACTGGGTTTGCCCAAAGCACCCATGAGGGGCTGGAGCTGCTGCTCTGAGGTGTTTTGTCCACCTGAGGCATAAAATTCCCATTTCTCAAAGGTTAAAATGAGGCATTTGAAGCTCTCTGAGGGAATTGGGTTTGCCCAAAGCAGCCATGAGTGGATGGAGCTGCTGCTCTGGTGTGTTTTGTCTACCTGAGGCCTAAAATTCACATTTCTCCAACTTCAAAATGTTAAAATGAGGCATTTGCAGCTCTCTGGACCTACCTTTCCCGACGGAACTGGGTTTGACCAAAGCAGCCATGAGAAGATGGAGCTGCTGCTGTGAAGTGTTTTGTCTACTTGATGACAAAAATTCCCATTTCTCAAACTTCAAAATGAGACATTTGCAGCTGTCTGAGGGAACTGGGTTTGCACAAAACCACCACAAGGCGATGGAGCTGCTACTCTGGGGCTTTTTGTCCACCTGAAGCCTAAAATTCCCATTTCTCAAACTTTAAAATGAGGCATTTACAGCTCTCTGAGGGAACTGGGCTTGCCCAAAGCAGCCATGAGAGGATGGAGCTGCTGCTCTGAGGAGTTTTATCCACCTGAGGCCTAAAATTCCCATTTCTCAAACTTGAAAATAAAACATTTTGAGGTCTCTGGACCTGCCTTTCCTGAGGTAACTGGGTTTGCCTGAAGCAGCCATGAGGGGCTGGAGCTGCTGCTCTGGGGAGTTTTATCCACTTGAAGCCTAAAATTCCTTTTTCTCAAACATTTAAAATAAAGCATTTTGAGGTCTCTGGACCTGCCTTTGTAGATGGAACTGGGCTTGCCTGAAGCAGCCATGAGAAAATGGAGCTGCTGCTGTCAGGTGTTTTGTCTACTTGATGACAAAGTTCCCATTTCTCAAACTTCAGAATGAGGCATGTGCAGCTGTCTGAGGGAACTGGGTTTGCACAAAACCACCACAAGGAGATGGAGCTGCTGCTCTGGTGTGTTTTATCTACCTGAGGCCTAAAATTCCTGTTTCTCAAACATTAAAAAAAACATTTTGAGGTCCCCGGACCTGCCTTTGTAGATGGAACTGGGCTTGCCCAAAGAAGCCATGAGGGGCTGGAGCTGCTGCTCTGAGGAGTTTTATCCACCTGAGGCCTAAAATTCCCATTTCTCAAACTGGAAAATAAAACATTTTGAGGTCTCTGGACCTGCCTTTGTAGATGAAACTGGGTTTGCCCAAAGCAGTCATGAGGGGCTGGAGCTGCTGCTCTGGGGAGTTTTATCCACCTGAGGGCTAAAATTCCTGTTTTTCAAACATTAAAAAAAAGCATTTTGAGGTCTCTGTACCTGCCTTTGCTGAGGGAAGTGGGCTTGCCCAAAGCAGCCATGAGAAAACGGAGCTGCTGCTCTGAGGAGTTTTATCCACCTGAGGCCTAAAATTCCCATTTCTCAAACATAAAAAAAAGCATTTTGAGGTCTCTGGACCTGCCTTTGTAGATGGAACTGGGTTTGCCTGAAGCCACCATGAGAAAATGGAGCTGCTGCTCTGGGGAGTTTTACCCAAGGCCTAAAATTCCCATTTCTCAAACTTGAAAATAAAGTATTTTGAAGTCTCTGGACCTGCCTTGGCAGAGGGAACTGGGTTTGCCTGAAGCCACCAGGAGGGGCTGGAGCCGCTGCTCTGAGGAGTTTTATCCACCTGAGGCCTAAAATTCCCATCTTTTTAATTATTTTTATTAAACTTACAATAAACATTACCCTGGTTTTTTTCACCAACCTGAGGACAGCATGGCCAGGGAGGCATTACAGGGCTCCTGGCGGTATTTCCTGCGGGCCGTGGGTGCCCTGGAGCCGCTGTTGTGCCTCTGGCATTTCTTGACGCACCAGCGGCGCGGTTTGCGCTCACTCTCGGCCAGCGCCTCACCCCCAGGCAGCTTCCTCAGGAACTTCTTCTCCACGTACTTCACCTTGATCCAGGCCTCCTTGTCCTGCCTGAGGGGTGGAACAGGAGTGGGAGTTTAGAGGGTTTGGGCAAAGCTGTCATGAGGGGATGGAGCTGCTAATCTGGGGTGTTGTATCCACCTGAGTACTAAAATTCCCATTTCTCAAAGGTTAAAATGAGGCATTTGCAGCATTCTGAGGGAATTAGGTCTGCCCAAAGCAGCCATGAGGGGATGGAGCTGCTGATCTATCAGGGCTTTTTGTCCACCTGAGGCATAAAATTCCTATTTCTCAAAGGTTTAAATGAGGCATTTGCAGCCCTCTGAGGGAACTGGGTTTGCCTGAAGCTGCCATGAGGGGCTGGAGCTGCTGATCTGGGGTGTTTTATCCACCCGAGGCCTAAAATTCCTTTTTCCCAAATGTTAAAGTGAGGCATTTGCAGCTGTCTGAGGCAACTGGGTTTTCCCAAAGCCTCCATGCTAATGGAGCTGCTAATCTGGGATGTTTTGATCACCCGAGGCCTAAAATTTCTCTTTCTCAAAGGTTTAAATGAGGCATTTTGAGGTCTCTCTGAGGGAAGTGGGTTTGCCCAAAGCAGCCATGAGGGGATGGAGCTGCTGATCTATCAGGGCTTTTTGTCCACCTGAGGCATAAAATTCCTTTTTCTCAAAGGTTTAAATGAGGCATTTGCAGCCCTCTGAGGGAACTGGGTTTGCCTGAAGCTGCCATGAGGGGCTGGAGCTGCTGATCTGGGGTGTTTTATCCACCCGAGGCCTAAAATTCCTTTTTCCCAAATGTTAAAATGAGGCATTTGCAGCTGTCTGAGGCAACTGGGTTTTCCCAAAGCCTCCATGCTAATGGAGCTGCTAATCTGGGATGTTTTGATCACCCGAGGCCTAAAATTTCTCTTTCTCAAAGGTTTAAATGAGGCATTTTGAGGTCTCTCTGAGGGAAGTGGGTTTGCCCAAAGCAGCCATGAGGGGATGGAGCTGCTGATCTGGGGTGTTGTATCCACCTGAGGCCTAAAATTCCTGTTTCTCAAAGGTTTAACTGAGGCATTTTGAGGTCTCTGAGGGAACTGGGTTTGCCTGAAGCCACCATGAGGAGATGGAGCTGCTGCTCTATTGGGGCTTTTTGTCCACCTGAGGCCTAAAATTCCTGTTTCTCAAATTTCAAAATGAGGTATTTTGAGGTCGCTGGACTTGCCTTTCCTGAGGGAACTGGGTTTGCCCAAAGCCACAACAAGAAAATGGAGCTGCTGCTCTGAGGAGTTTTACCCATCTGAGGCCTAAAATTCCTATTTCTCAAAGTTTAAAATGAGGCAGACCTCTGAGGGAACTGGGTTTGCCCAAAGCAGCCATGAGGGGATGGAGCTGCTGCTCTATCGGGGCTTTTTGTCCACCCAAGGCCTAAAATTCCTCTTTCTCAAAGGTTTAAATGAGGCATTTGCAGCTCTCTGAGGGAACTGGGTTTGCCTGAAGCTGCCATGAGGGGATTGAGCCTCTGCTCTGGGGCATTTTATCTACCTGAGGCCTAAAATTCCTTTTTCTCAAAGGTTAAAATGAGGCATTTTGAGGTCTCTGAGGGAACTGAGTTTGCCCAAAGCAGCCATGAGGGGATGGAAATTCTGATCTGGGATGTTTTGTCCACCCGAGGCCTAAAATTTCTCTTTCTCAAAGGTTAAAATGAGGCATTTGCAGCCCTCTGAGGGAACTGGGTTTACCCAAAGCAGCCATGAGGGGATGGAGCTGCTGATTTGGGGCTTCTTGTCCACCCAAGGACTAAAATTCCTTTTTCTCAAATTTCAAAATGAGATATTTTGAGGTCTCTGCACCTGCCTTTCCTGAGGGAACTGGGTTTGCCCAAAGCCACCATGAGGGGCTGGAGCTGCTGATCTGGGGCGTTTTGTCCACCTGAGGCATAAAATTCCTTTTTCTCAAAGGTTAAAATGAGGCATTTTGAGGTCTCTGAGGGAACTGGGTTTGCCTGAAGCCGCCATGAGGGGATGCAGCTGCTGATCTGGGGTGTTTTATCCACGTGAGGCCTAAAATTTCCATTTCATAAACATTAAAATAAAGGATTTTGAGGACTCTGGATCTGCCTTTCCTGAGGGAACTGGGTTTGCCAAAGCCTCCATGAGGGGATGGAGCTGCTGCTCTATCGAGGCTTTTTGTCCACCTGAGGCCTAAAATTCCTTTTTCTCAAACTTTAAAATGAGGCATTTGCATCTCTCTGAGGGAACTGGGTTTACCTGAAGCTGCCGTGAGGAGATGGAGCTGCTGCTCTATTGGGGCTTTTTGTCCACCTGAAGCCTAAAATTCCTTTTTCTCAAACTTTAAAATAAAGCATTTTGAGGTCTCTGGACCTGCCTTTGTAGAGGGAAGTGGGTTTGCCCGAAGCAGCCATGAGGGGCTGGAGCTGCTGCTCTGAGGAGTTTTATCCACCTGAGGCCTAAAATTCCTTTTTCTCAAAGGTTAAAATGAGGCATTTTCAGCTCTCTGAGGGAACTGGGCTTGCCTGAAGCCACCATGAGGGGATGGAGCTGCTGATCTGGGATGATTTGTTTACCAAAGGCCTAAAATTTCCATTTAATAAACGTTAAAATAAAGGATTTTGAGGACTCTGGATCTGCTTTTCCTGAGGGAACTGGGTTTGCACAAAGCAGCCATGAGGGGATGGAGCTGCTGATCTGGGATGTTTTAGCCACTTGAGGCCTAAAATTCCTCTTTCTCAAAGGTTAAAATGTGGCATTTGCAGCTCTCTGAGGGAACTGGGTTTGCCCAAAGCAGCCACGAGGAGATGGAGCTGCTGCTCTGGGGCTTTTTGTCCTCTTGAGGCCTAAAATTCCTGTTTCTCAAATTTCAAAATGAGGCATTTTGAGGTCTCTGGACCTGCCTTTGTAGAAGAAACTGGGCTTGCCCAAAGCAGCCATGAGGGGATGGGGGCACTGGGGTTGCTGTGGGGATCCCTAAATCTGCTTTTCCATGGATTTTGGGGCACTGAGGATCCCTGAGCCTGCTTTTCCATGGACTTGGGGGCACTGGGGATCCCTAAACCTGCTTTTCCTTGGATTTGGGGGCACTGGGGATCCCTAAATCTGTTTTTCCTTGGATTTGGGGGCACTGCTCACCTGGAGCTCCCTGCTGTTGGTTTCTTCAGCCCCAGCTCCTCGCACTGTGCCTCGTAGATCTGGTTCATGGTGCTGTTGCCCAGCTCACACATCAGCTGAAAGCGAAATTCAGGCAGGGAATTAAAGCCTCAGGAGAGGAATTTTTCCTTTCCCTTTCCAGGGAATTCCTGGATTCCCAGCGTTTCTCCCTGGCTGGTAAAAGCCAGCACTCACTTTGAGCAGCTCCGGCTCCCAGGAATCCAGCGTGAGGGATCGGACCTTGGAGCAGTGAACACCCAGGCTCCTGCTCGGCCAAGAGGGAGAAAATCCAATAAATTAATTCCATCAATTCATTCCAAAATGCAATTCCATCAATCCACAGTTTCCCTAAGGAGGTTGGGGTAGATGGAGCTGAAGGAGAGGGTGTGGGGAATGTGAAACACATGGGGACAATTCCTGCTGGATCTACGGGCACCAACTGCAATTCCAGCTGCACCAATTCCCTGGGATCCTGCCCTCCATCCCTGGGTGTTTCCTCTGGGAATCTTTTCATCCATCTCTAGCCATTTTTCCAGGGATCTTTTAGTCTGTCCCTGTCTATTTTCCCTGGAGATCTTTTCATCCATCCCTGGCCCCTTTTCCCTGGGAATCTTTTAGTCCATGCCTGGTCATTCCCCCCCAATCCTGCCCTCCATCCCTGCCAGAATTTTCCCTGGAATCCTGTCCTATTTCTCCCGGATTTTCCCCTCCATCCCTGCCCCATTTCCCCCTGATTTTTCCCCTCCATCCCTGCCCCATTTCTCCCGGATTTTCCCCTCCATCCCTGCCCCATTTCTCCCGGATTTTTCCCCTCCATCCCTACCCCATTTCTCCCGGATTTTCCCCTCCATCCCTCCCCAATTTCTCCCGGATTTTCCCCTCCATCCCTCCCCAATTTCTCCCTGATTTTCCCCTCCATCCCTACCCCATTTCTCCCTGATTTTTCCCCTCCATCCCTGCCCCATTTCTCCCGGATTTCCCCCTCCATCCCTGCCAAATTTCTCCCTGATTTTCCCCTCCATCCCTGCCCCATTTTCCCCCTCCATCCCTGCCCTGTTTCTCCCGGATTTTTCTCTCCATCCCTGCCCCATTTCTCCCGGATTTTCCCCTCCATCCCTGCCCCATTTCTCCCAGATTTCCCCTCCATCCCTGCCCCATTTCTCCCGGATTTTTCCCCTCCATCCCACCCCATTTCTCCCGGATTTTCCCCTCCATCCCTCCCCAATTTCTCCCGGATTTTCCCCTCCATCCCTACCCCATTTCTCCCTGATTTTTCCCCTCCATCCCTGCCCCATTTCTCCCGGATTTCCCCCTCCATCCCTGCCAAATTTCTCCCTGATTTTCCCCTCCATCCCTGCCCCATTTTCCCCCTCCATCCCTGCCCTGTTTCTCCCGGATTTTTCTCTCCATCCCTGCCCCATTTCTCCCGGATTTTCCCCTCCATCCCTGCCCCATTTCTCCCTGATTTTTCCCCTCCATCCCTACCCCATTTCCCCAATATTTCCCCTCCATCCCTCCCCAATTTCTCCCGGATTTTCCCCTCCATCCCTACCCCATTTCTTCCTGATATTTCCCCTCTATCCCTGCCCCATTTCTCCCAGATTTCCCCTCCATCCCTGCCCGATTTCTCCCGGATTTTCCCCTCCATCCCTGTCCCATTTCTCCCGGATTTTCCCCTCCATTCCTGCCCCATTTCCCCTTTAATCCTGCCCAGTTTCTCTCGGATTTTTCCCCTCCATCCCACCCCATTTCTCCCAGATTTTCCCCTCCATCCCTGCCCCATTTCCCCTGTAATCCTGCCCAGTTTCTCTCGGATTTTTCCCCTCCATCCCCACCCCATTTCTCCCAGATTTTTCCCCTCCATCCCACCCCATTTCCCCAGGATTTCCCCCCATTCCCGCCCTCCCAGCGCACCGGTGGATGCCGGAGCACTCGATGCACAGCAGGATGCCCAGGTTGATGCTGGCCCAGCGCGGGTCGGGCTGCCCGCAGTCACAGCACTGCTCGTTCCCGGGCACGCTCTGTACCCGCTGCAGGATCGGTTCCCCTTTCCCGCCGCGCTCCCGGGAATCCGTGGCCGAGTCGATGCTGCTGGTGGAGGGGGAGGCTGTCCTATCCAGCCTCTGTAGAGAAAAACAAAAAAAAATCAGGATATGAACACCCAACACAGCTGGAGGAGAGCAAACCGAGCTCAGTTTGATGCTTTGGAGTAGCTCTGAACAGGGGGGATGATACTTTAGGATTTTAAGTTTTATATTTTTCATCTATTTGTAATATCGAAATTTTTTAATTCTCTAAACTCCATGTACAGTGTGAACTGCTGTATTTATATTTTATTTTCAGGCACAATTCCTCTCCAGGCCTGGGAATCAAGGACACCTCACTGCCTCAAGCCTTGAGAAATTTAAATAAAAGTGAGTTGGGGTAAATTCCTTCATTACCTGAAGCTTTAATTGGAGGATTGAAGCCCAATCTGCAAAAGGACCAAACTTATAAAAGTGTGAATTAAATTAAATCCCGAGCACCATTTTGGGTGTTCTATTGAAAGCCTTCAATCAATCCTCACTTTTATTCTCTCAATCTCATTAGTTTGTGTTCTAAACAGCCACTCCAAGGCACCAGACAGATTGAAGCACAGGAAACTGTGGATTTTCCCTGGATTTCACAGGGAATTGTGGATTTTCCCTGAGGAATTGTGGGTTTTCCCTGGATTTTGCAGGGAATTTTGGGTTTTCCCCCGATTTCACCGGGAATTGTGGATTTTCCCTGGATTTCACAGGGAATTGTGGATTCTCCCTGGATTTCACAGGGAATTGTGGATTTTCCCTGGATTTCGCAGGGAATTGTGGATTTTCCCTCGATTTCACAGGGAATTGTGGATTTTCCCCGGATTTCACAGGGAATTGTGGATTTTCCCTGGGGAATCGTGGATTTTCCCTGGATTTCTCAGGGAATTGTGGATTTTCCCTGGATTTCACAGGGAATTGTGGATTCTCCCTGGATTTCGCAGGGAATTGTGGATTTTCCCTGGATTTCACAGGGAATTGTGGATTTTCCCCAGATTTCACAGAGAACCGTGGATTTTCTCTGGGGAATTGTGGATGTTCCCTGGATTTCGCAGAGAATTGTGGATTTTCCCTGGATTTCACAGGGAATCGTGGATTTCCCCAGGATTTTCCCTGGATTTCACAGGGAATTGTGGATTTTCCCTGGGGAATTGTGGATTCTCTCTGGATTTCGCAGGGAATTGTAGATTTTCCCTGGATTTCACAGAGAATTGTGGATTTTCTCTGGGGAATTGTGGATTTTCCCTGGATTTCACAGAGAATTGTGGATTTCCCCTGGGGAATTGTGGATTTTCCCTGGATTTCGCAGGGAATTGTGGATTTTCCCTGGATTTCACCGGGAATTGTGGATTTTCCCTGGATTTCACAGGGAATTGTGGATTTTCCCTGGATTTCACAGGGAATTGTGGATTTTCCCTGGATTTCACAGGGAATTGTGGATTTTCCCTGGGGAATCGTGGATTTTCCCTGGATTTCACAGGGAATCGTGGATTTCCCCAGGATTTTCCCTGGATTTCACAGGGAATTGTGGATTTCCCCTGGGGAATTGTGGATTTTCCCTGGATTTCACAGGGAATTGTGGATTTTCCCTGGATTTTCCCTGGATTTCACAGGGAATCGTGGATTTCCCCAGGATTTTCCCTGGATTTCACAGGGAATTGTGGATTTTCCCCAGATTTCACAGGGAACCGTGGATTTTCTCTGGGGAATTGTGGATGTTCCCTGGATTTTGCAGAGAATTGTGGATTTTCCCTGGATTTCACAGGGAATCGTGGATTTCCCCAGGATTTTCCCTGGATTTCACAGGGAATTGTGGATTTCCCCTGGGGAATTGTGGATTTTCCCTGGATTTCACAGGGAATTGTGGATTTTCCCTGGATTTCTCCTGGATTTTCCCTGGATTTCACAGGGAATTGTGGATTTTCCCCAGATTTCACAGGGAACCGTGGATTTTCTCTGGGGAATTGTGGATGTTCCCTGGATTTCGCAGAGAATTGTGGATTTTCCCTGGATTTCACAGGGAATCGTGGATTTCCCCAGGATTTTCCCTGAATTTCACAGGGAATCGTGGATTTCCCCTGGGGAATTGTGGATTTTCCCTGGATTTCACAGGGAATTGTGGATTTTCCCTGGATTTTCCCTGGATTTCTCAGGGAATTGTGGATTTCCCCTGGATTTTCCCTGGATTTCTCAGGGAATTGTGGCTTTTCCCTGGGGAATCGTGGACTTCCCCTGGATTTTCCCCGGATTTCTCAGGGAATTGTGGATTTTCCCTGGGGAATTGTGGATTTTCCCTGGACTTCCCCTGGATTTTCCCCGGATTTCCCCTCACCTCGATGTAGTAGCTGTCGGGGCTCTCGCGGTAGGCCGAGGCGATGCTGGCCTGCACCGCCTGGATCCAGGCCTGGCGCAGCTTCTCCGAGTCAGCCTGCAGCATGCAGCTCCTGGAAAAATCAGGGAACGGGGTGGGGAGAGCCACAAAACACAGCCAGGGATTGGGGTGAGCCCCTTCCTCCTCATCCTCAGCACGGCGGGGAGAAAATTCACCCTGTGAGGTTAAGGAGTTCCCTTTCCAAACCTTCCAGGTAAAAATTCACCCTGTGAGGTTGGGGTGCTCCTACTCCAAACTTTCCAGGCAAAAATTCACCCAATAAAGTTGGGATGTTCCCACTACAAAGGTAAAAGAAAAAATTTCACCCCATGAGGTCGGGGTGTTCCCACTCCAAAGGTTCCGGGTAAAAATTCACCCTACAAGGTTGGGGTGCTCCCACTCCAAAGGTGCCATGAAAAAATTCTCCCTGTGAGGTTGGGGGGTTCCCTTTCCAAACCTTCCAGGTAAAAATTCATCCCACGAGGTCGAGGTGTTCTCTTTCAAAACTCTCCAGGCAAAAATTCACCACACAAGGTCAGGGTGTTCCCACTTCAAAGGTGCCAGGTAAAAATTAACCCAAAAAAGTTGGGGTGTTTCTTTTCTAAACTTTCCAGCTAAAAATTCATCCTGTGAAGTTGAGGTGTTCCCTCTTCAACCCCTTCAGGTAAAAAATCACCCCACAAGGTTGGGATGTTCCCACTCCAAACTTTCCAGGTAAAAATTCACCCCACAGGGTTGGGGTGTTTCCTTTCTAAACTTTCCAGGTAAAAATTCACCCCACAGGGTTGGGGTGTTTCCTTTCTAAACTTTCCAGGTAAAAATTCACCCCACAGGGTTGGGGTGTTCCCACTCCAAAGGTGCCAGGTAAAAATCCATCCCACAAGGTCGAGGTGTTCCCTTTCAAAACTCTCCAGGCAAAAATTCACCCCATGAGGTCAGGGTGTTCCCACTCCAAAGGTTCCACGTAAAAATAAACCAAATAAAGTTGGGATGTTCCCTTTCCAAACTTTCCAGGCAAAAATTCACCCAATAAAGTTGGGGTGTTCCCACTCCAAAGGTAAAAGGAAAAAATTCACCCCATGAGGTTGAGGTGTTCCCTTTCCAAACTTTCCAGAGAAAAATTCAGCCTGCAAGGTCGGGGTGTTCCCACTCCAAAGGTGCCAGGTAAAAATTAACCCAATAAAGTTGGGGTGTTTCCTTTCTAAACTTTCCAGGTAAAAATTCACCCCACAAGGTTGGGATGTTCCCACTCCAAAGGTTCCGGGTAAAAATTCACCCTACAAGGTTGGGGTGCTCCTACTCCAAAGGTGCCATGAAAAAATTCTCCCTGTGAGGTTGGGGTGTTCCCTTTCCAAACTTTCCAGGTAAAAATTCACCCCACAGGGTTGGGGTGTTCCCTTTCCAAACTTTCCAGGCAAAAATTCACCCAATAAAGTTGGGGTGTTCCCACTCCAAAGGTAAAAGGAAAAAATTCACACCATGAGGTCGAGGTGTTCCCTTTCCAAACTTTCCAGAGAAAAATTCAGCCTGCAAGGTCGGGGTGTTCCCACTCCAAAGGTGCCAGGTAAAAATTAACCCAAAAAAGTTGGGGTGTTTCTTTTCTAAACTTTCCAGGTAAAAATTCATCCTGTGAAGTTGAGGTGTTCCCTCTTCAACCCCTTCAGGTAAAAAATCACCCCACAAGGTTGGGATGTTCCCACTCCAAACTTTCCAGGTAAAAATTCACCCCACAGGGTTGGGGTGTTCCCACTCCAAAGGTGCCAGGTAAAAATTAACCCAATAAAGTTGGGGTGTTTCGTTTCTAAACTTTCCAGGTAAAAATTCACCCCACAAGTTTGGGGTGCTCCTACTCCAAAGGTGCCATGAAAAAATTCTCCCTGTGAGGTTGGGGTGTTCCCTTTCCAAACTTTCCAGGTAAAAATTCACCCCACAGGGTTGGGGTGTTCCCACTCCAAAGGTGCCAGGTAAAAATTCATCCCACAAGGTCGAGGTGTTCCCTTTCAAAACTCTCCAGGCAAAAATTCACCCCATGAGGTCAGGGTGTTCCCACTCCAAAGGTTCCACGTAAAAATAAACCAAATAAAGTTGGGATGTTCCCTTTCCAAACTTTCCAGGCAAAAATTCACCCAATAAAGTTGGGGTGTTCCCACTCCAAAGGTAAAAGGAAAAAATTCACCCCATGAGGTTGAGGTGTTCCCTTTCCAAACTTTCCAGAGAAAAATTCAGCCTGCAAGGTCGGGCTGTTCCCACTCCAAAGGTGCCAGGTAAAAATAAATCAAATAAAATTGGGGTGCTTCCTTTCTAAACTTTCCAGGCAAAAGTTCACCCTACAAGGTTGGGATGTTCCCTTTCCAAACTTTCCAGGTAAAAATTCACCCAATAAATTTGGGGTGTTCCCACTCCAAGTTTTCCAGGTAAAAATTCATCCCATGAGGTTGGGATGTTCCCACTTGAAAGGTGCCATGAAAAAATTCTCCCTGTGAGGTTGGGGTGTTCCCATTCCAAACTTTCCAGGTGAAAATTGCAAGGTTGGGGTGTTTCCTCTTCAACCCCTTCAGGCAAAAATTCATCTCCCAAGGTCAGGGTGTTCCCACTCCAAAGGTTCCAGGTAAAAATAAACCAAATAAAGTTGGGATGTTCCCTTTCCAAACTTTTCAGGTAAAAATTCACCCCATGAGGTTGGGGTGTTCCCTCTTCAACTCCTTCAGGCCAAAATCAACCCCACAAGTTTGGGATGTTCCCTTTCCAAATTTTCCAGCCAAAATCAACCCCACAAGTTTGGGATGTTCCCTTTCCAAATTTTCCAGCCAAAATCAACCCCACAAGTTTGGGATGTTCCCTTTCCAAATATTCCGGCCAAAATTCACCCCCAAGGTTGGGGTGTTCCCACTCCAAAGGTAAAAGGAAAAAATTCACCCCACAAGGTTGGGGTGTTTCCCTCTTCAACCCCTTCAGGCAAAAATTAATCCCACAAGGTTGAGCAGTTCCCTTTCCAAACTTTCCAGGCAAAAATTAATCCTACAAGGGTTAATTTAATTAACCCACAAGGTTGGACAGCCAAAGGTGTTCCCAACCCAAACTTTCCAGCCCAAATTAACCCCAAAAGATTGGGGTGTTCCCTCTTCAACCCCTGCAGGTAAAAATTAACCTCACAAGGTTGGGATGTTCCCACTCCAAACTTTCCAGGTAAAAATTCACCCCACGGGGTTGGGGTGTTTCCTTTCTAAACTTTCCAGGTAAAAAATCACCCCACAAGGTTGAGGTGTTCCCTTTCCAAACCTTCCAGGTAAAATTTCATCCCACGAGGTCGAGGTGTTCTCTTTCAAAACTCTCCAGGCAAAAATTCACCCCATGAGGTCAGGGTGTTCCCACTCCAAAGGTTCCACGTAAAAATAAACCAAATAAAGTTGGGATGTTCCCTTTCCAAACTTTCCAGGCAAAAATTCACCCAATAAAGTTGGGGTGTTCCCACTCCAAAGGTAAAAGGAAAAAATTCACACCATGAGGTCGAGGTGTTCCCTTTCCAAACTTTCCAGAGAAAAATTCAGCCTGCAAGGTCGGGCTGTTCCCACTCCAAAGGTGCCAGGTAAAAATAAATCAAATAAAATTGGGGTGCTTCCTTTCTAAACTTTCCAGGCAAAAGTTCACCCTACAAGGTTGGGATGTTCCCTTTCCAAACTTTCCAGGTAAAAATTCACCCAATAAATTTGGGGTGTTCCCACTCCAAGTTTTCCAGGTAAAAATTCATCCCATGAGGTTGGGATGTTCCCACTTGAAAGGTGCCATGAAAAAATTCTCCCTGTGAGGTTGGGGTGTTCCCATTCCAAACTTTCCAGGTGAAAATTGCAAGGTTGGGGTGTTTCCTCTTCAACCCCTTCAGGCAAAAATTCATCTCCCAAGGTCAGGGTGTTCCCACTCCAAAGGTTCCAGGTAAAAATAAACCAAATAAAGTTGGGATGTTCCCTTTCCAAACTTTTCAGGTAAAAATTCACCCCATGAGGTTGGGGTGTTCCCTCTTCAACTCCTTCAGGCCAAAATCAACCCCACAAGTTTGGGATGTTCCCTTTCCAAATTTTCCAGCCAAAATTCACCCCCAAGGTTGGGGTGTTCCCACTCCAAAGGTAAAAGGAAAAAATTCACCCCACAAGGTTGGGGTGTTTCCCTCTTCAACCCCTTCAGGCAAAAATTAACCCCACAAGGTTGAGGAGTTCCCTTTCCAAACTTTCCAGGCAAAAATTAATCCTACAAGGGTTAATTTAATTAACCCACAAGGTTGGACAGCCAAAGGTGTTCCCAACCCAAACTTTCCAGCCCAAATTAACCCCAAAAGATTGGGGTGTTCCCTCTTCAACCCCTTCAGGTAAAAATTAATCCTGCAAGGTTGGGATGTTCCCTCTCCAACTTTCCAAGCAAAAATTAACCCTACAAGGATTAATTAACCCACAAAAATGAACCCCAAAAGGTTAATTAACCCACAAAAATGAACCCCAAAAGGTTAATTAACCCACAAAAATGAACCCCACAAGGTTGGACAGTCAAAGATGTTCCCAACCCAAACCCTCCAGGCAGGACTGGAAATTGTTTTTAAAAGCTGGGTGCTCTAGAATTGAGCATTATCTATTAATTATAAATTAGCAATAGTAATAATTAATAATGTGTAGCAATAATATATGTAATTATACAATTAGATCCAGCTCACGGTGACACCTGAGGAACTTCCTGAGGGGTTTTGGCATCTCCCAGCCTAAATTTGGTGAATTTTTGCTCAAATCTGATCCCAGCCCAGCCCGGGGAGGTTTGGGGAGCCCCAAACTCACTTGGTGGGGGAGACGACCTCGAAGCAGAACCTCCTCTCGATGTCCTCGCAGGGTTTGACCGTGCACAGCCTCAGGTCCTCCACCACCACGGTCAGCACGTCCTGGGGGGACACGGCGGGGATGGAGGGGGGTCTGGGGGGGTTTGGGGGATCCCCAGGGCTGGGGCACAACTGGGAAACTCCTGCCCAGAGCCTCCAAAGTCCCTCCTGCCTGAATCCTGCAAAATTCTTCCCAAACCCTCAAAACTCGCTCCTTTCCAAACCCTCCAAACTCCTTTTCAAACCCTCCAAACCCCTTCTTGCCCAAACCCTCCAAACTCCTTTTCAAACCCTCCAAACCCCTTCTTGCCCAAACCCTCCAAATTCATTTTCAAACCTTCCAAACTCCTGGCCAAGCTCTCCAAACTCTTTCCCAAACCCTCCAAATTCTCTCCAGCCCAGACCCTCCAAATTCCTTCCCAAATCCTCCATAGTCCCTCCTGCCTCAAATCCTCCAAACTCCTGCCCAAATCTTCCAAACTCCTGCCCAAATCCTCCAAACTCCTGCCCAAACCCTCCAAACTCCTGCCCAGAGCCTCCAAATTCCTTCCCAAATCCTCCATAGTCCCTCCTGCCTCAAATCCTCCAAACTCCTTCCCGAACTCCTGCCCAGACCCTCCAAACTCATTCCCAACTCCTCCAAAGTCCTTCCTGCCAAAATCCTGCAAAATTCTTCTCAAATCCTCCAAACTCCTTGCCCAAACCTTCCAAGTTCCTTCCCAAATCCTCCAAACTCCCTCCTGCCTCAAATCCCCCAAACTCCTGCCCAAACTCCTGCCCAGACCCTCCAAACTCATTCCCAAATCCTCCAAAGTCCTTCCTGCCCAAATCCTGCAAAATTCTTCTCAAATCCTCCAAACTCCTTCTTGCCCAAACCTTCCAAACTCCTTCCCAAATCCTCCAGAGTCCCTCCTGCCTCAAATCCTCCAAACTCCTTCCCAACTCCTCCAAACTCCTTCCTGCCCAAATCCTGCAAACTCCTTCCCAAACCCTCAAAACTTGCTCCTTTTCAAAGCCTCCAAACTCCTTTTCAAACTCTCCAAACCCCTTCTTGCCCAAACCCTCCAAATTCATTTTCAAACCTTCCAAACTCCTGGCCAAGCTCTCCAAATTCTTTCCCAACCCTCCACATTCTCTCCAGCCCAGACCCTCCAAATTCCTTCCCAAATCCTCCATAGTCCCTCCTGCCTCAAATCCTCCAAACTCCTGCCCAAACTCTCCAAACTCATTCCCAAATCCTCCAAACTCCTTCTTGCCCAAACCCTCCAAGCTCCTTCCCAAATCCTCCAAACTCCCTCCTGCCTCAAATCCTCCAAACTCCTTCCCGAACTCCTGCCCAGACCCTCCAAACTCATTCCCAAATCCTCCAAACTCATTCCCAACTCCTCCAAAGTCCTTCCTGCCCAAATCCTGCAAAATTCTTCTCAAATCCTACAAACTCCTTCTGGCCCAAACCTTCCAAATTCCTTCCCAAATCCTCCAAACTCTTTCCCAAACTCCTTCCCAAACCCCTCCCCAAACCCCCAAATTCCTTCCCAAGCTCCCAAACTCCTTTTCAAACCCTCCAAAACTCCTCTCCAAACTCCCCAAACTCCTTCCCAAACCCCTCAAAGTCATTCCCAAGCTCCCAAACCCCCCAAACTCCTTCCCAGGCCCTCCTGCCCAAGCTGAGTGTGCAGAGAGCAGAGCCAGGCCAGAATTATTTCATAAAGAATTACTTATTTAATAATTATTTAATAAAGAATTACTTAATAAAGAATTATTTAATAAATATTTCTTTAATAAATATTTCTTAAATAAATATTTCTTTAATAAACATTCACTTATTTAATAAATACTTATTGAATAATTATTTCATCAAGAATTACTTAATCAAGAATTATTTGATAAATAACTCCTTATTAAAGAACTATTTAATAAAAAGTTACTGATAGAGAATTATGTAATAATCAATCAATCTTTAATAATTCATTTATTAATAAATTATTTAATAATCATTAATTAATAAATAATTATTTAATAAATAATTATTCAGTCAATGTTTGCTGCCCTTTTCCACCCCCAGAGCACCCCCTGGCCTTTGCTGTCCCTCTGACCTAAACCCTTCTCCTGCCACCCCCTCCCTGCAGTTAATATTAATTAACTATTAGTTAATAATTATTAATTAACCACTCGGTTAATCACCTGGGGCAGCCTCACTGACCTTTAGCTTCTTCTGGTAGACCAGCTGGCTGTTCTGGATGGAAAACCATCTCCTGTGGGGGACAGACACACGGACAGACAGACAGACAGCAAATGGAAAATGAACGTTTGCATCGGGCTCGGGGAGAAATAAATCCAATTAAATTCAAGGTTTGGAATCAATTTGAGATTTCTGCAGAGCTTGGAGAAGAATTTTATGAAGATTTCAGGATTTTCCTGCTGGGTTTGGGCTGAATTTTTATGGAGATTTCAGGATTTTCATAATAACTGAAAAATTTTATGAATTTGGGTTTGGGGCTGAATTTTTATGAAGATTTCAGGATTTTCCTGCTGGGTTTGGGCTGAATTTTTATGGAGATTTCAGGATTTTCCTGCTGGGTTTGGGATGAATTTTTCTGCACTTTTCAGGATTTTCATAATAATTGAAAAATTTCATGAATTTGGGTTTGGGCTGAATTTTTCTGAACATTTCAGGATTTTCCTGCTGGGTTTGGGATGAATTTTTCTGAACATTTCAGGATTTTCCTGCTGGGTTTGGGCTGAATTTTTATGAAGATTTCAGGATTTTCATAATAATTGAAAAATTTCATGAATTTGGGTTTGGGCTGAATTTTTCTGAACATTTCAGGATTTTCCTTCTGGGTCTGGGCTGAATTTTTATGAACATTTCAAGATTTTCATAATAATTGAAAAATTTTATGAATTTGGGTTTGGGCTGAATTTTTATGAACATTTCAGGATTTTCCTGCTGGGTTTAAGCTGAATTTTTATGAATATTTCAAGATTTTCATAATAATTGAAAAATTTCATGAATTTGGGTTTGGGCTGAATTTTTCTGAACATTTCAGGGTTTTCCTGCTGGGTTTGGGATGAATTTTTATGGAGATTTCAGGATTTTCATAATAATTGAAAAATTTCATGAATTTGGGGTTGGATTGAATTTTTATGGAGATTTCAGGATTTTCCTGCTGGGTTTGGGATGAATTTTTCTGCACATTTCAGGATTTTCCTGTTGGGTTTGGGCTGAATTTTTATGAACATTTCAGGATTTTCCTGCTGGGTTTGGGCTGAATTTTTATGGAGATTTCAGGATTTTCATAATAAATGAAAAATTTTATGAATTTGGGTTTGGGCTGAATTTTTATGAAGATTTCAGGATTTTCATAATAATTGAAAAATTTCATGAATTTGGGTTTGGGATGAATTTTTATGGAGATTTCAGGATTTTCCTGCTGGGTTTGGGCTGAATTTTTATGAAGATTTCAGGATTTTCCTGCTTGGTCTAAGCTGAATTTTTATGAACATTTCAGGATTTTCCTTGCTGGGTCTGGGCTGAATTTTTATGAACATTTCAGGATTTTCCTGCTGGGTTTGGGATGAATTTTTATGAACATTTCATGATTTTCATAATAACTGAAAAATTTCATGAAATTGGGTTTGGGCTGAATTTTTCTGAAGATTTCAGGATTTTCATAATAATTGAAAAATTTCATGAATTTGGGTTTGGGCTGAATTTTTATGGAGATTTCAGGATTTTCCTTGCTGGGTTTGGGCTGAATTTTTCTGAAGATTTCAGGATCTTCCTGCTGGGTTTGGGCTGAATTTTTATGAAGATTTCAGGATCTTCCTGCTGGGTTTGGGCTGAATTTTTATGGAGATTTCAGGATTTTCATAATAATTGAAAAATTTCATGAATTTGGGTTTGGGCTGAATTTTTCTGAACATTTCAGGATTTTCCTGCTGGGTTTGGGATGAATTTTTATGAACATTTCAGGATTTTCCTGCTGGGTTTGGGATGAATTTTTCTGAACATTTCAGGATTTTCCTGCTGGGTTTGGGATGAATTTTTATGAAGATTTCAGGATTTTCATAATAATTGAAAAATTTCATGAATTTGGGTTTGGGCTGAATTTTTCTGAACATTTCAGGATTTTCCTTCTGGGTCTGGGCTGAATTTTTATGAACATTTCAAGATTTTCATAATAATTGAAAAATTTTATGAATTTGGGTTTGGGCTGAATTTTTATGGAGATTTCAGGATTTTCCTGCTGAGTTTGGGCTGAATTTTTATGGAGATTTCAGGATTTTCCTGCTGGGTTTGGGCTGAATTTTTATGAACATTTCAGGATTTTCCTGCTGGGTTTAAGCTGAATTTTTATGAATATTTCAAGATTTTCATAATAATTGAAAAATTTCATGAATTTGGGTTTGGGCTGAATTTTTCTGAACATTTCAGGATTTTCATAATAATTGAAAAATTTCATGAATTTGGGTTTGGGCTGAATTTTTAGGAACATTTCAGGATTTTCCTGCTGGGTCTGGGCTGAATTTTTATGAAGATTTCAGGATTTTCATAATAATTGAAAAATTTTATGAATTTGGGTTTGGGCTGAATTTTTATGGAGATTTCAGGATTTTCCTGCTTGGTCTGGGCTGAATTTTTATGAAGATTTCAGGATTTTCCTGCTGGGTTTGGCTGAATTTTTATGGAGATTTCAGGATTTTCATAATAATTTAAAAATTTTATGAATTTGGGTTTGGGCTGAATTTTTATGAAGATTTCAGGATTTTCCTGCTTGGTCTGGGCTGAATTTTTATGCAGATTTCAGGATTTTCCTGCTGGGTTTAAGCTGAATTTTTATGAACATTTCATGATTTTCATAATAACTGAAAAATTTCATGAATTTGGGTTTGGGCTGAATTTTTATGAACATTTCAGGATTTTCATAATAATTGAAAAATTTCATTAATTTGGGTTTGGGCTGAATTTTTCTGAAGATTTCAGGATTTTCCTGCTGGGTTTGGCTGAATTTTTATGGAGATTTTGGGATTTTACTGCTGGGTTTGGATTGAATTTTTATGAACATTTCAGGATTTTCCTGCTTGATCTAAGCTGAATTTTTATGAAGATTTCAGGATTTTCATAATAATTGAAAAATTTCATGAATTTGGGTCTGGATTGAATTTTTATGAGGATTTGCTATCAACACACTGAGCTCTCTTCCTTGGGAGGATCCTGGTCATTATTTCATTGTAAAAACCACTAAAAACCCACAAAAACTCTCAAACCAAAATAATTTTAATTATTTTTATGATTCATTTTTAACATTTTAACAACAGTGAAGATCTCCCTGGAAGGGAGGTGAGCAGAGTGAAGATGAATTATTGAGATGAATAATTTGAATTATTGAGAATGAATAATTTGAATTATTGAAGATGAATAATTTGAATTATTGAGGATAAATAATTTGAATTACTGAAGATGAATAATTTGAATTATTGAGATAAATAATTTGAATTATTGAAGATAAATAATTTGAATTATTGAGATGAATAATTTGAATTATTGAAGATGAATAATTTGAATTATTGAAGATAAATAATTTGAATTATTGAGGAGAAATAATTTGAATTATTGAAGATAAATAATTTGAATTATTGAGGATGAATAATTTGAATTATTGAGATGAATAATTTGAATTATTGAGGATAAATAATTTGAATTATTGAGGATGAAGAATTTGAATTACTGAAGATGAATAATTTGAATTACTGAAGATGAATGATTTGAATTATTGAGATGAATAATTTGAATTATTGAAGATGAATAATTTGAATTATTGAGATGAATAATTTGAATTATTGAGGATAAATAATTTGAATTACTGAAGATGAATAATTTGAATTATTGAGATAAATAATTTGAATTATTGAAGATAAATAATTTGAATTATTGAGATGAATAATTTGAATTGTTGAGATGAATAATTTGAATTATTGAAGATAAATAATTTGATTTATTGAGATGAATAATTTGAATTACTGAAGATGAATAATTTGAATTATTGAAGATGAATAATTTGAATTATTGAGGATAAATAATTTGAATTATTGAGATGAATAATTTGAATTATTGAGGATAAATAATTTGAATTACTGAAGATGAATAATTTGAATTATTGAAGATAAATAATTTGAATTACTGAAGATGAATAATTTGAATTATTGAAGATGAATAATTTGAATTATTGAAGATGAATAATTTGAATTATTGAGATGAATAATTTGAATTACTGAAGATGAATAATTTGAATTATTGAAGATGAATAATTTGAATTATTGAGATGAATAATTTGAATTACTGAAGATGAATAATTTGAATTATTGAAGATGAATAATTTGAATTATTGAGATGAATAATTTGAATTATTGAGATGAATAATTTGAATTATTGAGATGAATAATTTGAATTGTTGAGATGAATAATCTGAATTATTGAAGATAAATAATTTCAATTATTGAGATGAATAATTTGAATGATTGAGATGAATAATTTGAATTATTTCTCACCTGTTCCAGGTTTTGAAGGCGTTGCTGGCTCTCTTGAACAGGTAACCTTCCATCACCACCCCATTGGGGGCATCCACGTTGAATTCCACCTTGGAGTCATCGTAGGAAAAATCCTGGAAAAAAAAAAATTCTGGGATGAGGTTTGGGGTGGTTTAATGAAACATCAAAAAGAGGCAAATCCGCCCAAATCACAGAGTTTGCAGTCAATAAATTTATTTATTCCTGGTTTGTAACAAAGTGTTGGATATTTCTATTCCCTGGCAGGTGATGAGGAGAAAAGCAGGGGGATTATCCTCAGGAGTGCTGAAAATGATTTTAAATTAAATTATGTTTTAAATTAAAATTATGTTTTAAATTAATATTAATGTTTGTGCCTATTTTGGGTCCATTCTGTGCCCATTTTGGGTCCATTTTGGGCCCATTTTGGGTCCATTCTGTGCCCATTTTGGGTCCATTTTGGGCCCATTTTGGGTCCATTTTGGGTCCATTTTGGGTCCATTTTGTGCCCATTTTGGGCCCATTTTGGGCCCATTTTGGGTCCATTTTGGGCCCATTTTTGGTCCATTTTGGGCCCATTTTGGGCCCATTTTGTGCCCATTTTGGGTCCATTTTGGGCCCATTTTGGGTCCATTTTGGGTCCATTTTGGGTCCATTTTGTGCCCATTTTGTGCCCATTTTGGGCCCATTTTGGGTCCATTCTGTGCCCATTTTGGGCCCATTTTGGGTCCATTTTGGGCCCATTTTGGGTCCATTTTGGGCCCATTTTGGGCCCATTTTTGGTCCATTTTGGGCCCATTTTGGGCCCATTTTGGGCCCATTTTTGGTCCATTTTGGGCCCATTTTGGGCCCATTTTTGGTCCATTTTGGGCCCATTTTGGGCCCATTTTGGACCCATTTTGGGTCCATTTTGGGTCCATTTTGGGTCCATTTTGGGTCCATTTTGTGCCCATTTTGGGTCCATTTTGTGCCCATTTTGGGCCCATTTTGGGTCCATTTTGGGCCCATTTTGGGCCCATTTTGGGCCCATTTTGGGTCCATTTTGGGCCCATTTTTGGTCCATTTTGGGCCCATTTTGGGCCCATTTTGTGCCCATTTTGGGTCCATTTTGGGCCCATTTTGGGTCCATTTTGGGTCCATTTTGGGTCCATTTTGTGCCCATTTTGTGCCCATTTTGGGCCCATTTTGGGTCCATTCTGTGCCCATTTTGGGCCCATTTTGGGTCCATTTTGGGCCCATTTTGGGTCCATTTTGGGCCCATTTTGGGCCCATTTTTGGTCCATTTTGGGCCCATTTTGGGCCCATTTTGGGCCCATTTTTGGTCCATTTTGGGCCCATTTTTGGTCCATTTTGGGCCCATTTTGGGCCCATTTTGGACCCATTTTGGGTCCATTTTGTGCCCATTTTGGGTCCATTTTGGGTCCATTTTGGGTCCATTTTGGGCCCATTTTGGGCCCATTTTTGGTCCATTTTGGGCCCATTTTGGGCCCATTTTGGACCCATTTTGGGTCCATTTTGTTCCCATTTTGTGCCCATTTTGGGCCCATTTTGGGTCCATTTTGTCCCATTTTGGGTCCATTTTGTGCCCATTTTGTGCCCATTTTGGGCCCATTTTGTGCCCATTTTGGGCCATTTTGGGTCCATTTTGTGCCCATTTTGGGTCCATTTTGTGCCCATTTTGTGCCCATTTTGGGCCCATTTTGGGTCCATTTTGGGCCCATTTTGGGTCCATTTTTGTCCATTTTGGGTCCATTTTGTGCCCATTTTGGGCCCATTTTGGGTCCATTTTGGGCCCATTTTGTGCCCATTTTGTGCCCATTTTGTGCCCATTTTGGGTCCATTCTGTGCCCATTTTGGGTCCATTTTGGGCCCATTTTGGGTCCATTTTGGGTCCATTTTGGGCCCATTTTGGGTCCATTCTGTGCCCATTTTGGGTCCATTTTGGGCCCATTTTGGGCCCATTTTGGGTCCATTTTGGGTCCATTTTGTGCCCATTTTGGGTCCATTTTGTGCCCATCTTGGACCCATTTTGGGTCCATTCTGTGCCCATTTTGTGCCCATTTTGGGCCCATTTTGGGTCCATTTTGTGCCATCTTGGACCCATTTTGGGTCCATTTTGGGTCCATTTTGGGTCCATTTTGGACCCATTTTGGGTGTAGCCCTGACCAGGCTCTTGAAAAAGATTGAAAATATAAAAATGTAAAATATCAAAATATAAAAAATCAAAATATCAAAAATATAAAAAATACATAATATATAAAAATTATAAATATATAAAATATATAAATATATAAATATATAAAATATAAATATATAAAATATACAAAATCTATAAGATATATAAAAATATAATATATATAAATTATAAATATATAATATATATAAAAATATATAAATATATAAAATATAGAAAGAATATAAGATATATAAATATATATATAAATTATAAATATATAAATATATAAAAATATATAAAATATACAAAATCTATAAGATATATAAAAATTATAAATATATAAAATATATAAAATATATAAATATACAAAATATATGAGATATATAAAAATATAATATAGAAATAAATTATAAATATATAAAATATATAAATATATAAAATATATAAAAATATATAAAATATACAAAATCTATAGGATATATAATAATATAATATATAAAAATATATATAAATATATAAAATATATACAAATATATACAAATATACAAAATCTATAAGATATATAAAAATATAATATATATAAAAATTATAAATATATAAAAAATATAAAATATACAAAATCTATAAGATATATAAAATATAATATAAATAAAAATGATAAATATATAAAATATATAAAATATACAAAATATACAAAATCTATAAGATATATAAAAATATAATAGATATAAAAATTTTAAATATATAAATATAAAATATATAAAATCTACAAAATCTATAAGATATATAAAAATATAATAGATATAAAAATTATAAATATATAAATATAAAATATATAAAATACACAAAATCTATAAGATATATAAAAATATAATAGATATAAAATTATAAATATATAAATATAAATATATAAAATACACAAAATCTATAAGATATATAAAAATATAATAGATATAAAAATTATAAATATATAAATATAAAATATATAAAATACACAAATCTATAAGATATATAAAAATATAATAGATATAAAAATTATAAATATATAAATATAAAATATATAAAATACACAAAATCTATAAGATATATAAAAATATAATATATATAAAATTATAAATATGTAAATATAAAATATATAAAATCTACAAAATCTATAAGATATATAAAAATATAATAGATATAAAATTATAAATATATAAATATAAAATATATAAAATACACAAAATCTATAAGATATATAAAATATAATAGATATAAAAATTATAAATATATAAATATAAAATATATAAAATACACAAAATCTATAAGATATATAAAAATATAATAGATATAAAAATTATAAATATATAAATATAAAATATATAAAATACACAAAATCTATAAGATATATATAAAGTCTAAAAGCTGAACCCCTACGACATCACCACTCCCGATCTGCGGCCCCGCCGGGTCCCGTTTGTCACCCGGACCTCTCGGATCTGCCATTCCCAGCGCTGCCGCCGGGACACGGAGCAGCGGGAGGAGCAGCTGCTCTCTTCATCCTCCTCATCCTCATCCTCATCCCTGACACCATTTCCTCACCCTGAGGGAATTTTTTCACTCCCGAACGAGCGCGACCTCTTTCCCCAGGGAAACTTTTCCTTCCTCCAAACAGCCTCGTGTGAATAATCACATTTTCTTCATGCATAATATTCCTTTAATCGTAATAGCCTCTCTCCTGGCTTATATCTTATAAAAGGATATGTTTTAATGTATTTATAAAAATGTATTTTTATGTATTTATAAAAATGTGTTTTAAATGTATTTATAAAAATATGTATTTTAAGATATAAAAAATAAAAATAAAAGAGATATTAAAAATAAATATAAAAGATAAAAAGAATAAAAATAAAAATAAAAAATATATAGAAAGTAAAGTATAAAAAGAATAAGAATAAAAATAAAAATAAAATAAAACATAAAAATAAAATATAAATAAAATATATAAAAAATAAAAAATAAAAAGAATAAAAATAAAAATATATAAAAATATTAAAATATCAAAATTATAAAAATTATAAAAATATATAAAAAGTAAAATATAAGAGAATAAGAATAAAATAAAAATAAAATAAATTAAAAATAAAATATAAAAGAATAAAAATAAAAATAAAAATAAAAATAAATATAAGAAATAAATATAAAAAGAATAAGAATAAAAAAATATATAAAAAATAAAATATAAAAAGAATAAAAACAAATAAAAATATTAAAAATAAAATATAAAAAGAATAAAAATAAAATAAAATAGATTTTATTTCTATAACTTAACCCACGGAATCTGACAGGTGTCAGCTCACCGATAACGCGCCTTAAAAATGACTAAATTAATCATAAATAAATATTCCATTTCTCTTTTCACCTCCTGAAGAATTCCTGCTCCACCCATCTTTATTTCACATCTCCCCAGAACTCCTCCTCATCCCTGAGCCCTTTTCTGCCTCATCCTTCCCCAGAGAAATCAGGTCAGGAGATCACAAATATCCCAAAATCTCCAAACGCATTCCCAGCTCGGAGCCACCCCTGGAGCTGCTCTGCTTGCCTGGAGATCAACGCTCAAAATAAAATAAAATTCACCAAAATAAAAATAAAAATAAACCCAGTTTATTTTGGCCGACGCGCCGGGGAGGTGAGAATAACGCGGAGCTGGGAGAGGCGGATCCGAGGGGATGGGATGGAGGAAACTTTGGGAAAGCAGCAGGACCTCAAAATGTTGCTCAAGGCGGTTCTGCAGGAAATTTTTCAATTTTTTTCATGAGAAAAATGATTTTTTTCATGGAAAAAATGCTCATTTTATAGGGAATTATTGGAAGGAATTCTTAAGGGCTGTGGAGGAGCAGATCTGATGGGATGGGACAGGGGTGGAGGAACCCTTGGGAAAGCAGCAGGACCTCAAAATGTTGCTCAAGGGGGTTCTGCTGGAAATTTTTCGAATTTTTTCATTAAAAATAAAATTTTTTCCATTAAAAAATTGCTCATTTTATAGGGAATTATTGGAAGGAATTTTTAAGGGCTGTGGAGGACAGATCTGATGGGACAGGGATGGAGGAACCCTTGGGAAAGCAGCAGGACCTCAAAATGTTGATCAAGGGGTTCTGCAGGAAATTTTTCGAATTTTTTCCATTAAAAAATTGCTCATTTTATAGGGAATTATTGAAAGGAATTTTTAAGGTGTGGAGGAGCAGATCTGATGGGATGGGATGGAGGAACCCTTGGGAAAGCAGCAGGACCTCAAAATGCTTCTCAAGGGGGTTCTGCAGGAAATTTTTTCATTAAAAATGAAATTTTTTCCATTAAAAAATTGCTCATTTTGTAGGGAATTATTGAAGGAATTTTTTAAGGGCTGTGGAGGAGCAGATCTGATGGGATGGGATGGAGGAACCCTTGGGAAAGCAGCAGGACCTCAAAATGTTGCTCAAGGGGGTTCTGCACGAAATTTTTCAGAATTTTTCATTTAAAAAATGGAATTTTTTCATGAGAAAATGGTTTTTTGTGAAAAAAATGCTCATTTTATAGGGAATTATTGGAAGGAATTTTTAAGGGCTGTGGAGGAGCAGATCTGATGTGGATGGATGGAGGAACCCTTGGGAAAGCAGCAGGACCTCAAAAT
>JAJEOU010001912.1:370036-398635 GCA_021534815.1 Acrocephalus arundinaceus
TACTGTGTTACTGGGGTGTCTTTCCCTGAGTCGGCCATCCTGGCAGAACTTCCAGCCTCCTGAAATTCAGGATTTTCCTGATTTTTCTGGATATCCGAGTCCCTGGTGGCTGTTGTGTCAATTTAATTCTGTTTAAATTAGAATTTTTCAGTCTCACATTTTCCACCCTTTGCACCCCAAACGTTGCAGAAACATCAAAATTAATTTGATTTTTTTTTCTTTATTTATTTTCTCTCCTCCCTACTGTGCTGCCCTGGCCTCACAGACCCTGCTGCAGGTGAGTCCAACCCACAGGGGTTTATTTTTATTTTTATTTTTATTTTTATTTTTTAATATTTTATTTTTATTTTATTTTTATTTTTATTTTTATTTTAATTTTTATTTTTTAATATTTTATTTTTATTTTTTAATTTTAATTTTAATTTTAATTTTAATTTTTTTAATTTTTTATTTTTCTTTTATTTTTTTTTTTTTAATTTTTTTATTTTATTTTTTAATTTTTAATTTTTTTAAAATTTTTTTTATTTTTTATTTTATTTTATTTTATTTTTTTATTTTTTAATTTTTTTTATTTTTATTTTTATTTTTATTTTTTATTTTATTCATTTTATTTTATTATTTTTATTTTTATTTTTTAATTTATTTATTTTATTATTTTTTATTTATTTTATTTATTTATTAAATTTATTTTTACTTTAATTTTTCAAATTTTTTTTATTTTTTATTTTATTATTTTTTATTTATTTTTAATTTTTTTTTAAAATTTGATTTTATTATTAATAATATCCGGGATATTTCTGTGGATATTTGCTGAAAGCAACACCAAAAACCTCAGTGAAATTGGCATTTTAAAGAGCATTTTAACCCTGGTGCAAGGTGTAAAAATCTGATTTTTAATTCTGATTTTTAATTCTCTGTGAGTTTGGTTTCACCTTCAGGAATGGTGTAAAAATCTGATTTTTAATTCTCTTAATTCTTTAGTTTCACCCTCAAAAAATGTGTAAAAATCTGATTTTTAATTCTGATTTTTAATTCTCTGTGTGATGGTCACAAGTTTTGTTTCACCCTTGTGAGAGGTGTAAAAATCAGATTTTTAATTCTTTGTGAGTTTGGTTTCACCCTGGTGCAAGGTATAAAAATCTGATTTTTAATTCTGATTTTTAATTCTTTGTGAGTTTGGTTTCACCCTCAGGAACGGTGTAAAAATCTGATTTTTAATTCTGATTTTTAATTTTCTGTGTGATGGTCACAAGTTTGGTTTCACCCTCAGGAAAGGTGTAAAAATCAGATTTTTAATTCTGATTTTTAATTCTTTGTGAGTTTGGTTTCACCTTCAGGAACGGTGTAAAAATCTGATTTTTAATTCTGATTTTTAATTCTTTGTGAGTTTGGTTTCACCTTCAGGAATGGTGTAAAAATCTGATTTTTAATTCTGATTTTTAATTCTTTGTGAGTTTGGTGTCACTCTGGGGCAAGGTATAAAAATCTGATTTTTAATTCTGATTTTTAATTCTCTGTGTGATGGTCACAAGTTTGGTTTCACCCTCATGAAAGGTGTAAAAATCTGATTTTTAATTCTGATTTTTAATTCTTTGTGAGTTTGGTTTCACCCTCAGAAAATGTGTAAAAATCTGATTTTTAATTCTGATTTTTAATTCTTTGTGAGTTTGGTTTCACCCTCAGGAAAGGTGTAAAAATCTGATTTTTAATTCTGATTTTTAATTCTTTGTGAGTTTGGTTTCACCCTCAGAAAATGTGTAAAAATCGGATTTTTAATTCTGATTTTTAATTCTTTGTGTGATGGTCACCAGTTTGGTTTCACCCTCGTGAAAGGTGTAAAAATCTGATTTTTAATTCTGATTTTAAATTCTTTGTGAGTTTGGTTTCACCCTCAGGAAAGGTGTAAAAATCTCATTTTTAATTCTGATTTTTAATTCTTTGTGAGTTTGGTTTCACCTTCAGGAATGGTGTAAAAATCTGATCTTTAATTCTTTTAATTCTTTAGTTTCACCCTCAGAAAATGTGTAAAAATCAGATTTTTAATTCTGATTTTTAATTCTCTGTGTGATGGTCACAAGTTTGGTTTCACCCTTGTGAGAGGTGTAAAAATCTGATTTTTAATTCTGATTTTTAATTCTTTGTGAGTTTGGTTTCACCCTCAGAAAATGTGTAAAAATCTTGATTTTTAATTCTGATTTTTAATTCTCTGTGTCGTGGTCACCAGTTTGGTTTCACCCTCAGAAAATGTGTAAAAATCTGATTTTTAATTCTGATTTTTAATTCTCTGTGTGATGGTCACAAGTTGGGTTTCACCCTTGTGAGAGGTGTAAAAATCTGGTTTTTAATTCTTTGTGAATTTGGTTTCACCCTGGTGCAAGGTATAAAAATCTGATTTTTAATTCTGATTTTTAATTCTTTGTGACTTTGGTTTCACCCTCAGAAAATGTGTAAAAATCTTGATTTTTAATTCTGATTTTTAATTCTCTGTGTCGTGGTCACCAGTTTGGTTTCACCCTCATGAAAGGTGTAAAAATCTGGGTTTTAATTCTGATTTTTAATTCTCTGTGTGATGGTCACAAGTTTGGTTTCACCCTTGTGAGAGGTGTAAAAATCTGATCTTTAATTCTTGGTGTAAAAATCTGATTTTTAATTCTTGGTGTAAAAATCTGATTTTTAATTCTGATTTTTAATTCTCTGTGTGATCATCACAAGTTTGGTTTCACCCTTGTGAGAGGTGTAAAAATCTGATCTTTAATTCTTGGTGTAAAAATCTGATTTTTAATTCTTTGTGAATTTGGTTTCACCCTGGTGCAAAGTGTAAAAATCTGATTTTTAATTCTCTGTGAGTTTGGTTCCGCCCTGGTGCAAGGTGTAAAAATCCAATTTTTAATTGTCTGTGTAAAATCTGATTTTTAATTCTTTATCGTGGTTCATTGAAGTGAGAGCAAACCTTGGCTGATTTTTTTCTGGATTTTGGAGATTTGAGGAGTTGGGTTTTGGGGGATGACAAATCCACATCTGGGCTCGATATCCAATGTACAAAAATCCAATATCCATCATACAAAAATCAATATCCAACGTACAAAAATCAAAAGGAAAAAAAAAAACCAAACAAAAAATACCCCCTAAAGGGAAAGAGAGGAAAAGTAAAAGGGGAAAAAATTTAAAACCCTTCAAAAAAATCCTAAAAGGGAAGGAGAGGAGGAGTAAAAGGGGAAAAAATAAAAACCTCAAAAGGGAAGGAGAGGAGGAGTAAAAGGGGAAAAAAATTGCAAAAAATCCCATAAGAGGAGGAGAAAAAGGGGAAAAAAATCCCCCAAAAGGGAAGGGGAGGAGGAGTAAAAGGGGAAAAAATAAAAACCCCAAAAAGGGAAGGAGAGGAGGAGTAAAAGGGAAAAAATAAAAACCCAAAAGGGAAGGAGAGGAGGAGCAAAAACGGAAAAAAAACCAAACAAAAAAAGAAAACAAAAAGGAAAGAGAGGAGGAGTAAAAGGGAAAAAAAACCCCCAAAAACCCCAAAAAGGGAAGGAGAGGAGGAGAAAAAGGGAAAAAAATAAAAAACTGAAAAATCCCATAAGGGGAGGAGAGGAGGAGTAAAAGGGAAAAAATTTAAAACCCTACAAAAAATCCCAAAAGGAAGGAGAGGAGAAGTAAAAGGGGAAAAAAATTGCAAAAAATCCCATAAGAGGAGGAGTAAAAGGGGAAAAAAATCCCCAAAAGGGAAGGGGAGGAGGAGTAAAAGGGGAAAAAATAAAAACCCCAAAAAGGGAAGGAGAGGAGGAGTAAAAGGGAAAAAATAAAAACCCCAAAAGGGAAGGAGAGGAGGAGTAAAAGGGGAAAAAAATTGCAAAAACCCCAAAAAGGAAATAGAGGAGGAGTAAAAAGGGGAAAAAAATTGCAAAAAATCCCATAAGGGGAGGAATAAAGGAAAAAAAATCCCCAAAAGGGAAGGAGAGGAGGAGTAAAAGGGGAAAAAATAAAAACCCCAAAAAGGGAAGGAGAGGAGGAGAAAAAGGGAAAAAAAAAAACCCCAAAAGGGAAGGAGAGGAGAAGTAAAAGGGAAAAAAACCCCAAAAAACCCCAAAAGGGAAGGAGAGGAGGAGCAAAAGAGGAAAAAATAAAAACCCCATAAGGGAAGGAGAGGAGGAGTAAAAGGGGAAAAAAAACTCCCAAAAAACCCCAAAAGGGAAGGAGAGGAGGAGCAAAAGAGGAAAAAATAAAAACCCCAAAAGGGAAGGAGAGGAGGAGCAAAAAGGAAAAAGAACCAAACAAAAAAAGAAAACAAAAAGGGAAGGAGAGGAGGAGTAAAAGGGAAAAATAAAAACCCCAAAAGGGAAATAGAGGAGGAGTAAAAGAAAAAAAAACCCCAAATCCGCAGTCCCTCCCCTGTGCCGCCCCCGGGGTTTTGGTGCACAGAAATTTCTCCTCCCTCCGTGCCTCACGAGGATTTTCAGCCGGCTGGAAAATCTCCCGGTAAGGGAAACCTAAAATATATCGGGGGTTAAAGCATTTGAAATTATTTTCGTTTTTAATATATATTTTAAATGGTTTTTCTATTTTTTTTGTTTTTTTTTTTTTTCTATTTTTATATTTTTAATTTTTTTCTATTTTTCTGTTTTTCTATTTTTTTTTCTATTTTTCCTATTTTTAATTTTTTTCTATTTTTTCTATTTTTATATTTTTATTTTTTTCTATTTTTTCTATTTTTAATTTTTTTTCTATTTTCCTATTTTAATTTTTTTCTATTTTTTCTATTTTTTCTATTTTTTTCTATTTTTATTTTTTATTTTTTTCTATTTTTTTATTTTTATATCTTTATGTTTTTCTATTTTTTCTATTTTTATTTTTTTTCTATTTTTTCTATTTTTTATATTTTTATTTTTTTCTATTTTTTCTATTTTTATATTTTTAGTTTTTTTCTATTTTTCTATTTTAAATTTTTTTCTATTTTTTCTATTTTTATATTTTTCGTTTTTTTCTATTTTTCTATTTTAAATTTTTTTCTATTTTTATTTTTTTTCTATTTTTCTATTTTTAATTTTTTTCTATTTTTCTATTTTTTCTATTTTTTCTATTTTTTTAAAGTATATTTATATCTTTTATTTTTTATTATTTTTATATCTTTTATATTTTTTAAAATATTATAATTTTTATTTTTATGTTTGTATTTTTATATATATTTTATATATATTATATATTTATATATATTTTATATATATATTATATTTATATATATTTTATATACATTATATATATTTTATATATATTTATATATTTTATATATATTTTATATTTATTATATATTTTATGTATTTTATTTATTTATATATATTATATATTTTATATATATTTATATATATTTATATATATTTATATATTTATATTTTAATCTATTTTTATATATATTTTATATATTTATATATATTTTTTTATATATTTTTATCTATTTTATATATATTTTTATCTATTATATATATAATATATATTTTAATATATATTTTAATATATATTTTATATATTTTTTATCTATTTTTATATTTTTAATCTATTTTTATCTATTTTATATAATTATATGTTATATATCTTATTTATATCCATTTTTATATTATATCTATATTTATATTTAAATATAATTCAATATAGATAAAAACAGATTTAAATCTATATTTATATATTTTATCTATTTTTTAATATATTTTTATATTTTAAAATATTTTTTATATTTTTAAGCCGCTGTGGATTTTCAGGGAATAATAAATAAAAATTAAATTTTTAGTTTGAACACTGCGGATTTTTTAGGGAATTAAAAAAAAAGGAATATTTAAATTTTAATTTAAACACTGTGGATTTTTTAGGGAATTAAAAAAAAAGGAATATTTAAATTTTAATTTAAACACTGTGGATTTTTTAGGGAATTAAAAAAAAAGGAATATTTAAATTTTAATTTAAACACTGTGGATTTTTTAGGGAATTAAAAAAACTGGAATACTTAAATTTTTAATTTAAACGCTGTGGATATTTTAGGGAATTTAAGAAAAGGAATTTTTAAATTTTTAGTTTAAATGCTGTGGATTTTTTAGGGAATTTAAGAAAAGGAATATTTAAATTTTAATTTAAACACTGTGGATTTTTTAGGGAATTAAAAAAAAAAGGAATTTTTACCCTCACCACAGAGATTGGAATTCTTGCAGAGGTTTTGAAGGAAATGTTGGGATTTTAGAGAGAAGTTTTGGGGTGGAAAAGGAGAATTTTAGGATTTTGTGCGACCCCAAAGCCGAGCTCAGCCTTGGTTTATGCCAGGAGCAGGAACAGCTCCCAGTGCTCTGGAACTGGGGAAACTGGGAGACAAAAGGGTTGGGAGTGGGACTTGACCCCCAAAAATTCCCAAATTTTGAAGGGCTGGGATTGCCCACGGAATTTACAGAAATCTTGGAATTTGCACTCTGGCAGAGAACGGGTGAATATTGTGGATTTTGTGGATTTTGTGGATTTTGTGTCTATGTGCATCTTTAGGGAATGGGAATTTTCCTTTGGGATTATTGTGTCGGGAATTTTCCTTCGACATGATTTTATTGGGAATATTGCTTTGGGATGATTGTGTTGGGAATTTTCCTTTGGGTTGATTTTATTGAGAATTTTCCTTTGGGATTATTTTGTCAGGAATACTCCTTCAGGATTGTTTTGTTGGGAATTTGCCTTTGGGATGGTTTTGGTGGGAATTTTCCATTGGGATGGTTTTGTTGGGAATATTTCTTTGGGATGGTTTTGTTTGGAATTTTCCTTTGGGATTATTGTGTCGGGAATTTTCCTTCGACATGATTTTATTGGGAATATTGCTTTGGATTTATTTTGTTGGGAATATTCCTTCAGGATTGTTTTGTTGGGATTTTGCCTTTGGGATGATTGTGTTGGGAATTTTCCTTCAGGATGGTTGTGTTGGGAATTTTCCTTTGGGATTAATTTTTTAGGAATATTGCTTCAGGATTGGTTGGGAATATTCCTTTGGGATTATTTTATTGGGAATTTTCCTCTGGGATGATTTTGTTGGGAATTTTCTGCCTGATTGCAGCATCCTGCTGCTTTTCCAAGGGTTCCTCCATCCCATCCCATCAGATCTGCTCCTCCACAGCCCTTAAAAATTCCTTTCAATAATTCCCTATAAAATGAGCAATTTTTTCCACAAAAAAAAAAAAAAATCATGAAAAAATATCATTTTTAATGAAAAAATTCGAAAAATTTCCTGCAGAACCCCCTTGAGCAGCATTTTGAGGTCCTGCTGCTTTCCCAAGGGTTCCTCCATCCCTGTCCCCTCGGATCTGCTCCTCCACAGCCCTTAAGAATTCCTTCCAATAATTCCCTATAAAATGAGCAATTTTTTAATGGAAAAAATTCCATTTTTAATGAAAAAATTCTGAAAAATTTCCTGCAGAACCCCCTTGAGCAACATTTTGAGGTCCTGCTGCTTTCCCAAGGGTTCCTCCATCCCATCCCCTCAGATCTGCTCCTCCACAGCCCTTAAAAATTCCTTTCAATAATTCCCTATAAAATGAGCAATTTTTAATGAAAAAAAATCATTTTTTCTTGAAAAAAATTGAAAAATTTCCTGCAGAACCCCCTTGAGCAGCATTTTGAGGTCCTGCTGCTTTTCTGAGGATTCCTCCACCCCTGTCCCATCAGATCTGCTCCTCCACAGCCCTTAAAAATTCCTTCCAATAATTCCCTATAAAATGAGTATTTTTTTCCACAAAAAAACCATTTTTTCATTAAAAAAATCATTTTTTTCATGAAAAATTCTGAAAAATTTCCTGCAGAACCCCCTTGAGCAACATTTTGAGGTCCTGCTGCTTTCCCAAGGGTTCCTCCATCCCATCCCATCAGATCTGCTCCTCCACAGCCCTTAAAAATTCCTTCCAATAATTCCCTATAAAATGAGCATTTTTTTCACAAAAAAACCATTTTCTCATGAAAAAATTCCATTTTTTAAATGAAAAAATTCTGAAAAATTTCGTGCAGAACCCCCTTGAGCAACATTTTGAGGTCCTGCTGCTTTCCCAAGGGTTCCTCCATCCCATCCCATCAGATCTGCTCCTCCACAGCCCTTAAAAATTCCTTCCAATAATTCCCTACAAAATGAGCAATTTTTTAATGGAAAAAATTTCATTTTTAATGAAAAAATTTCCTGCAGAACCCCCTTGAGAAGCATTTTGAGGTCCTGCTGCTTTCCCAAGGGTTCCTCCATCCCATCCCATCAGATCTGCTCCTCCACAGCCCTTAAAAATTCCTTTCAATAATTCCCTATAAAATGAGCAATTTTTTAATGGAAAAAATTCGAAAAATTTCCTGCAGAACCCCCTTGATCAACATTTTGAGGTCCTGCTGCTTTCCCAAGGGTTCCTCCATCCCTGTCCCATCAGATCTGCTCCTCCACAGCCCTTAAAAATTCCTTCCAATAATTCCCTATAAAATGAGCAATTTTTTAATGGAAAAAATTTTATTTTTAATGAAAAAATTCGAAAAATTTCCAGCAGAACCCCCTTGAGCAACATTTTGAGGTCCTGCTGCTTTCCCAAGGGTTCCTCCACCCCTGTCCCATCCCATCAGATCTGCTCCTCCACAGCCCTTAAGAATTCCTTCCAATAATTCCCTATAAAATGAGCATTTTTTCCATGAAAAAAATCATTTTTCTCATGAAAAAAATTGAAAAATTTCCTGCAGAACCGCCTTGAGCAACATTTTGAGGTCCTGCTGCTTTCCCAAAGTTTCCTCCATCCCATCCCCTCGGATCCGCCTCTCCCAGCTCCGCGTTATTCTCACCTCCCCGGCGCGTCGGCCAAAATAAACTGGGTTTATTTTTATTTTTATTTTGGTGAATTTTATTTTATTTTGAGCGTTGATCTCCAGGCAAGCAGAGCAGCTCCAGGGGTGGCTCCGAGCTGGGAATGGCGTTTGGAGATTTTGGGATATTTGTGATCTCCTGACCTGATTTCTCTGGGGAAGGATGAGGCAGAAAAGGGCTCAGGGATGAGGAGGAGTTCTGGGGAGATGTGAAATAAAGATGGGTGGAGGCAGGAATTCTTCAGGAGGTGAAAAGAGAAATGGAAATATTTATTTATGATTAATTTAGTCATTTTTAAGGCGCGTTATCGGTGAGCTGACACCTGTCAGATTCCGTGGGTTAAGTTATAGAAATAAAATCTATTTTATTTTTATTTTATTCTTTTTATATTTTATTTTTAATATTTTTATTTGTTTTTATTCTTTTTATATTTTATTTTTTATATATTTTTTTATTCTTATTCTTTTTATATTTTATTTCTTATATTTATTTTTATTTTTATTTTTATTTTTATTCTTTTTATATTTTATTTTTAATTTATTTTATTTTTATTTTTATTCTTATTCTCTTTATATTTTACTTTTTATATATTTTTATTTTTATTATTTTTATATTTTATTTTTATATATTTTTTATTTTTATTCTTTTTATTTTTTATTTTTTATATATTTTATTTATATTTTATTTTTATGTTTTATTTTATTTTTTATTTTTATTCTTATTCTTTTTATACTTTACTTTCTATATATTTTTTATTTTTATTTTTATTCTTTTTATCTTTTATATTTATTTTTAATATCTCTTTTATTTTTATTTTTTATATCTTAAAATACATATTTTTATAAATACATTTAAAACACATTTTTATAAATACATAAAAATACATTTTTATAAATACATTAAAACATATCCTTTTATAAGATATAAGCCAGGAGAGAGGCTATTACGATTAAAGGAATATTATGCATGAAGAAAATGTGATTATTCACACGAGGCTGTTTGGAGGAAGGAAAAGTTTCCCTGGGGAAAGAGGTCGCGCTCGTTCGGGAGTGAAAAATTCCCTCAGGGTGAGGAAATGGTGTCAGGGATGAGGATGAGGATGAGGAGGATGAAGAGAGCAGCTGCTCCTCCCGCTGCTCCGTGTCCCGGCGGCAGCGCTGGGAATGGCAGATCCGAGAGGTCCGGGTGACAAACGGGACCCGGCGGGGCCGCAGATCGGGAGTGGTGATGTCGTAGGGGTTCAGCTTTTAGACTTTATATATATCTTATAGATTTTGTGTATTTTATATATTTTATATTTATATATTTATAATTTTTATATCTATTATATTTTTATATATCTTATAGATTTTGTGTATTTTATATATTTTATATTTATATATTTATAATTTTTATATCTATTATATTTTTATATATCTTATAGATTTTGTGTATTTTATATATTTATATTTATATATTTATAATTTTTATATCTATTATATTTTATATATCTTATAGATTTTGTAGATTTTATATATTTTATATTTACATATTTATAATTTTATATATATTATATTTTATATATCTTATAGATTTTGTGTATTTTATATATTTTATATTTATATATTTATAATTTTTATATCTATTATATTTTTATATATCTTATAGATTTTGTGTATTTTATATATTTTATATTTATATATTTATAATTTTTATATCTATTATATTTTTATATATCTTATAGATTTTGTGTATTTTATATATTTTATATTTATATATTTATAATTTTTATATCTATTATATTTTTATATATCTTATAGATTTTGTGTATTTTATATATTTTATATTTATATATTTATAATTTTTATATCTATTATATTTTTATATATCTTATAGATTTTGTAGATTTTATATATTTATATTTATATATTTTAAAATTTTATATCTATTATATTTTTATATATCTTATAGATTTGTATATTTGTATATTTTATATATTTTATATATTTATCATTTTTATTTATATTATATTTTATATATCTTATAGATTTTGTATATTTTATATTTTTATATATTTATAATTTTTATATATATTATATTTTTATATATCTTATAGATTTTGTATATTTGTATATATTTGTATATATTTTATATATTTATATATATTTTTATATATTATATTATTATATATCCTATAGATTTGTATATTTTATATATTTTTATATATTTTATATATTTATATATTTATATATTTATAATTTATTTCTATATTATATTTTTATATATCTCATATATTTTGTATATTTATATATTTTATATATTTTATATATTTATAATTTTTATATATCTTATAGATTTTGTATATTTTATATATTTTTATATATTTATATATTTATAATTTATATATATATTTTATATATCTTATATTCTTTCTATATTTTATATATTTATATATTTTTATATATATTATATATTTATAATTTATATATATTATATTTTTATATATCTTATAGATTTTGTATATTTTATATATTTATATTTTATATATTTATATATTTATATATTTTATATATTTATAATTTTTATATATTATGTATTTTTTATATTTTTGATATTTTGATTTTTTATATTTTGATATTTTACATTTTTATATTTTCAATCTTTTTCAAGAGCCTGGTCAGGGCTACACCCAAAATGGGTCCAAAATGGACCCAAAATGGACCCAAAATGGACCCAAAATGGGTCCAAGATGGGCACAAAATGGACCCAAAATGGGCCCAAAATGGGCACAAAATGGGCACAGAATGGACCCAAAATGGGTCCAAGATGGGCACAAAATGGACCCAAAATGGGCACAAAATGGACCCAAAATGGACCCAAAATGGGCCCAAAATGGGCCCAAAATGGACCCAAAATGGGCACAGAATGGACCCAAAATGGGCCCAAAATGGACCCAAAATGGACCCAAAATGGGCCCAAAATGGACCCAAAATGGGCACAGAATGGACCCAAAATGGGCACAAAATGGGCACAAAATGGGCACAAAATGGGCCCAAAATGGACCCAAAATGGGCCCAAAATGGGCACAAAATGGACCCAAAATGGACAAAAAAGGACCCAAAATGGGCCCAAAATGGACCCAAAATGGGCCCAAAATGGGCACAAAATGGGCACAAAATGGACCCAAAATGGGCACAAAATGGACCCAAAATGGGCCCAAAATGGGCACAAAATGGGCCCAAAATGGGCACAAAATGGGCACAAAATGGACCCAAAATGGGCACAAAATGGACCCAAAATGGGCCCAAAATGGGCACAAAATGGGAACAAAATGGACCCAAAATGGGTCCAAAATGGGCCCAAAATGGGCCCAAAATGGACCAAAAATGGGCCCAAAATGGGCCCAAAATGGACCCAAAATGGACCCAAAATGGACCCAAAATGGGCACAAAATGGACCCAAAATGGGTCCAAAATGGGCCCAAAATGGGCCCAAAATGGACCAAAAATGGGCCCAAAATGGACCAAAAATGGGCCCAAAATGGGCCCAAAATGGGCCCAAAATGGACCAAAAATGGGCCCAAAATGGGCCCAAAATGGACCCAAAATGGGCCCAAAATGGACCCAAAATGGGCCCAAAATGGGCACAGAATGGACCCAAAATGGGCCCAAAATGGGCACAAAATGGGCACAAAATGGACCCAAAATGGACCCAAAATGGACCCAAAATGGGCCCAAAATGGACCCAAAATGGGCACAAAATGGGCCCAAAATGGGCCCAAAATGGACCAAAAATGGGCCCAAAATGGACCCAAAATGGGCCCAAAATGGGCCCAAAATGGGCCCAAAATGGACCCAAAATGGGCCCAAAATGGGCACAAAATGGACCCAAAATGGGCACAAAATGGACCCAAAATGGACCCAAAATGGACCCAAAATGGACCCAAAATGGGTCCAAAATGGGCCCAAAATGGGCCCAAAATGGACCAAAAATGGGCCCAAAATGGGCCCAAAATGGACCAAAAATGGGCCCAAAATGGGCCCAAAATGGGCCCAAAATGGACCAAAAATGGGCCCAAAATGGGCCCAAAATGGACCCAAAATGGGCCCAAAATGGACCCAAAATGGGCCCAAAATGGGCACAGAATGGACCCAAAATGGGCCCAAAATGGGCACAAAATGGGCACAAAATGGACCCAAAATGGACCCAAAATGGACCCAAAATGGGCCCAAAATGGACCCAAAATGGGCACAAAATGGGCCCAAAATGGGCCCAAAATGGACCAAAAATGGGCCCAAAATGGACCCAAAATGGGCCCAAAATGGGCCCAAAATGGGCACAAAATGGACCCAAAATGGACCCAAAATGGACCCAAAATGGGCCCAAAATGGACCCAAAATGGGCACAGAATGGACCCAAAATGGGCCCAAAATGGACCCAAAATGGGCACAGAATGGACCCAAAATAGGCACAAACATTAATATTAATTTAAAACATAATTTTAATTTAAAACATAATTTAATTTAAAATCATTTTCAGCACTCCTGAGGATAATCCCCCTGCTTTTCTCCTCATCACCTGCCAGGGAATAGAAATATCCAACACTTTGTTACAAACCAGGAATAAATAAATTTATTGACTGCAAACTCTGTGATTTGGGCGGATTTGCCTCTTTTTGATGTTTCATTGAGAGAGAAATTTTCCCCCCCCCCCCCCCCCCCCATTTTTTTTTTTTTTCCCCCCCAAAAAAATTTTTCCCCCCCCCAAATTCCCCCCCCCCAAAATTCCCCCAATTTCCCCCCCCCCATTCCCCCCCATTCCCATTCCCCCCATTTCCCAATTCCCCCATCCCCATTTCCCATCCCCCATTCCCCATTCCCATTCCTATTTCCCCATTCCCATTTCCCCATTCCATTCCCAGTCCCCCAGTGTTGCTAATTAAACCCCAAGGCCAAAACAACCCCCACAATTTTGTTTTGACACTCCCTGGAAAGTTTTGCCAGAGTTTTTTGGGGTGAAGGGAGCAGAGTGAAGGCTGACGGGGGTGGAAGTGAATGCCTGGAAAATAAAAACCCCACAAAAAACCCCAAGAACATTTCACGAAAAGCCCCAACCCAACCTGAATTTGCGCTTTGTGTTCCTGGTGAAACATCAGTAGCATGAAAAGGATGGGAGAATGAGGCGGAGAGGTAGATGGCGTTTGCTAATGAGCTCCTTTCCGTGTCCAAAAGTGCAGCCCCCTCCCTTGCCCTCAGCCAAGGATTTATTTCTCTGCAGCCCACAGGAGAACCCTCCTGGAGGGCAGAGCAGACAGGAATAAAAAGTAAAATGTGTGCACGTCGAAACAAGGAGAACTGGGAAAGTGAATAATGGGATTTATTGATTTAATTTGATTTATCCTAAAGCTGCAAGACGCGCTTAAACAACCTGGGGTGACCACAGGCTTAGTGACCCAAAGTTAATTGGTGTTTTTTAGGGTGGACGAGATTTAATGAGCCAAACTGAAATATTTTTGTGTTGTTAGATTGTAGAAGGATTAATAAAACGCAAACCCCAAAGTTATTGGTGTTTTTAGTAGCGAAGCAGGATTAGAGAAACCAAACCCAAGTTATTGGTGGTTTTTAGGTTAGGATATGGTTTTAGAGAAACAAACCCAAAGTATTGGTGTTTTAGGTGTGAGGTCCAGCTTTAGGGTAAGAAAAAACCCAAAGTTTCCAATTGTTTTTAGGTTTAAGATAGGATTAGGATAACCCAAACCCCAAACTAATTTGTGTTTTTGAGGTTAGGATAGGCATTAGATAAACCAAAACCGCAAACTAATTTGGTGTTTTCAGGTGTAGAACAGGATTAGATATACCCCAAACCCCAAAGTTATTGTGTTGTTTAGAATGTAGGGATAAGGTGTTAGAAATAAACACAACCAAAGTTATTTGTGTTTATTAGGTGTAGGACAGGCTCAGAAAACCGAAACCCCAAACTATTTGGTGTTTTTAGGTGTGAGTCAGCTTAGATAACCCAAACCCCCAAAGTTATTCAGATGTTTTGTAGGTGTTAGGACGATACCTGTAGATAAACCAATAAACCCAAACTAATTTGGTGTTTCAGTGTAGAACAGGATAGATGAACCCAAAACCCCAAAAGTTTATTGGTGTTTTTAGATGTGTAGGAAGGTTAGATAAAACCAAACCAAAGTTATTGGTGCTTTAGTAGGACAGGCATCAATAAACCAAAACCCCAAAGTTATTCGGTGTTTTTTAGTTTGTGAGGTCAGGCTTAGATAAAAACCAAAACCCAAATGAGTTTCGCATGATTTAGGTGTGAGGTCAGCTTAGATGACAAACCCAAATTTATTGGTGTGTTTTAAGGTTTAGGACAGCTTAGATAAACCAAACCGCCAAATTTATTGTGGTGTTTTTAGGTTTAGGACAGGCTCAGATAAACCAAACCCCAAAGTTATTCGGTGTTTTTAGGTGTGAGGTCAGGCTTAGATAAACCAAAACCCGAAGTTTTTCAGTGTTTTTAGGTTTAGGACAGGATTAGATAACCCAAACCCCAAACTAATTTGGTGTTTTTTAGGTTTAGGATAGGATTAGATAAACCAAAACCCCAAACTAATTTGGTGTTTTCAGGTGTAGAACAGGATTAGATAACCCAAACCCCAAAGTTATTTGGTGTTTTTAGGTGTAGGACAGGCTCAGATAAACCAAACCTGAAGTTATTTGGTGTTTTTAGGTTTAGGACAAGCTTAGACAAGCCAAACCCAAAGTTATTCAATGATTTTAGGTTTAGGATAGGATTAGATAACCCAAACCCCAAAGTTATTTGGCGTTTTTAGGTTTAGGACAGGCTCAGATAACCCAAACCCCAAAATTATTCAGTGTTTTTAGGTTTAGGACAGCCTTAGATAACCCAAACCCCAAAATTATTCAGTGTTTTTAGGTTTAGGACAGCCTTAGATAACCCAAACCCCAAAATTATTCAGTGTTTTTAGGTTTAGGACAACCTTAGATAACCCAAACCCCAAAATTATTCAGTGTTTTCAGGTTTGAATCCCTCTCCCTCCCCAAGTCCCTGCTCTGCAAATCCCATTCCTGGACTTTTCTGTTCCTCTCCCCCTCGATATTTTCCCATCCCCATCAGATTCTGGGGCAAAATCCAGCAGAACCAATTAAAAATTCCCTTTTTTTTTCATTTTACAAACTCCAGCCTGAGTCTACTCAATAATAGGATTGAAGGGGATTTTTTTTTTTGTTTGAAATTTCACAAACCTCCCACGTCTTTCTACAGGCACTGAAGTGTTTTAAAATTCCCCCACCGGCTCTAAAATGAAATTAATTCCCCATCTAACAAAAAATCGAAGGGAAAACTCTCCTAATGCTCCTTTGCAAGCTCTGGGTGATACAAGGATGGATTAATCCGAGTGGAAAGGCTGAAAAAATCTCCTGGAAAAGGTTGGGAAGGAGTGATGGGGTTTGTGAGAGGCTGGGAATTTTTTGGAGAGGGGAAAAAAAAAAGGGATTTTCTGGAATTAAAAAAAAAAGAAGGGAAAAAAAGGGGAAAAAAAGGGGAAAAAAAGGGAAAAAAAGGGGGAAAAAAGGGGAAAAAAGGGGAAAAAAAGGGAAAAAAAAGGTGTTTTCTGGAGAAAAATAAGGTTTTTTTTGAGGAAAAAAAGGTGATTCTGTGGGGTCAGTACCAAGGAATCCAAAAAGGTTTTTTGGCATTCCGGGAGCTGCCACAAAAAAAACAAAGGGAAGGTTGGGTTGGTGCATCCTGGGTGGATCATCCCCAAAAATTTCTTGGAAAAGGTTGGGAAGGAGTGATGGGGTTTGTGAGAGGCTGGGAATTTCCTGGAGTACAAAATAGGGAAAAAAAGTATTTTCTGGAGAAAAATAAGTAAATTTTGGAGGAAAAAAGGTGATTCTGTGGGGTCAGTGCCAAGAAATCCAAAATGGTTTTTTGGCATTTCTAGGAGCTGCCACAAAAAAAAAAAAAAAGGAGAGGTTGGTTCAGTGCATCCTGGGTGGGATCATCTCCAAAAATTTCTTGGAAAAGGTTGGGAAGGAGTGATGGGGTTTGTGTGAGGCTGGGAATTTTTTGGAGAGGGGAAAAAAAAAGGGATTTTCTGGAATTAAAAAAAAAAAAAGAAGGGAAAAAAAGGGGAAAAAAAGGGGAAAAAAGGGGAAAAAAAGGGAAAAAAAAGGTGTTTTCTGGAGAAAAATAAATATTTTTTGGAGGAAAAAAAGGTGATTCTGTGGGGTCAGTGCCAAGGAATCCAAAAAGGATTTTTTGGCATTCCTGGGAGCTTGGTTGCCACAAACAAAAAAAGAGAGGTTGGTTCAGTTCTGTCTCTGCATCCTGGGTGGGATCATCCCCAAAAATCTCCTGGAAAAGGTTGGGAAGGAGTGATGGGGTTTGTGAGAGGCTGGGAATTTTCTGGAGGGGGAAAAAAAGGGAAAAAAGGGATTTTCTGAAGAAAAATAAATATTTTTTGGAGGGGAAAAAAGGTGATCCTGCGGGTCAGTGCCAAGGAATCCAAAATGGTTTTTTGGCACTTCAGGAGCTGCCACAAAAAAAGGAGAGGTTGGTTCATGCATCCTGGGTGGATCATCCCCAAAAATCTCCTGGAAAAGGTTGGGAAGGATGATGGGGTTTGTGTGAGGCTGGGAATTTTTTGGAGAGGGGGAAAAAAAAAGGGATTTCTGGAATTAAAAAAAAAAAAAAAAAGGGAAAAAAAGGGGAAAAAAGGGGAAAAAAAGGGGAAAAAAAGGGGAAAAAAAGGGAAAAAAAAGGTGTTTTCTGGAGAAAAATAAGGTTTTTTTTGAGGAAAAAAAGGTGATTCTGTGGGGTCAGTACCAAGGAATCCAAAAAGGTTTTTTTGGCATTCCGGGGAGCTGCCACAAAAAAAACAAAGGGAAGGTTGGGTTGGTGCATCCTGGGTGGGATCATCCCCAAAAATTTCTTGGAAAAGGTTGGGAAGGAGTGATGGGGTTTGTGAGAGGCTGGGAATTTTCTGGAGTACAAAATAGGGAAAAAAAGGTATTTTTTGGAGAAAAATAAGTAAATTTTGGAGGAAAAAAAGGTGATTCTGTGGGGTCAGTGCCAAGAAATCCAAAAAGGTTTTTTTGGCACTTCTAGGAGCTGCCACAAAAAAAAAGGAGAGGTTGGTTCAGTGCATCCAGGGTGGGATCATCCCCAAAAATTTCTTGGAAAAGGTTGGGAAGGAGTGATGGGGTTTGTGAGAGGCTGGGAATTTTCTGGAGTACAAAATAGGGAAAAAAAGGTATTTTTTGGAGAAAAATAAGTATTTTTTGGAGGGAAAAAAGGTGATCCTGTGGGGTCAGTGCCAAGAAATCCAAAAAGGTTTTTTTGGCACTTCTAGGAGCTGCCACAAAAAAAAAACAAAGGGAAGGTTGGGTTGGTGCATCCTGGGTGGGATCATCCCCAAAAATCTCCTGGAAAAGCTTGGGAAGGAGTGATGGGGTTTGTGAGAGGCTGGGAATTTCCTGGAGGGGGAAAAAAAGGAAAAAATGGTATTTTCTGGAGAAAAATAAGTATTTTTTGGAGGAAAAAAAGGTGTCCAACTGATCCTGTGGGGTCAGTGCCAAGAAATCCAAAAAGGATTTTTTGGCATTCCTGGGAGCTGCCACAAAAAAAAAGGAGAGGTTGGTTCAGTGCATCCTGGGTGGGATCATCCCTAAAAATCTCCTGGAAAATCCCTGGGACAGAATTGCTCTGTCAGCCCCCAGGATCTGCTTTGTTCAGAGGTGACTCTGGTAAAAAGAGCTGAGCTTTGCTGTGGCCCAGATAAATCTATTTATAGCAAGTGTTATGTTAATTCCACCCGGATCCCATCCGCCTGCAGGAATAACAATTCCTGTTACCTGTCCTTGCTGAAAACATCAAATCCTCAAATCACTCTGCTCTCCTTCTGCTTCCCTTCCCAATCCCCATTCCCTGCTGGATTTCCTCCCTCTGGAAATTGCTGCTTCATCCCAAAAATTGACATTGTGCTTTGGAATAAGTGTGAGAAACCCAGGTAAAAATATTTCCATTATTTAAATTAATTATAATTTAAATTATTTTAAAGCCACTTGTACTTAGGTCACCAAAAAAATTAAAATTGAATTATTTCATCACCTTATCTGAGGTTTGTGTTAGGTTCTGTTTCCCTTCCCACACAATCCCCATTCCCTGCTGGATTTCCTCCCTCTGGAAATTGCTGGTTCATCCCAAAAATTGACATTGTGCTTTAAGAATAAGTGTGAGAAACCCAGGTAAAAATATTTTTATAATTTAAATAACTATAATTTAAATAATTCTAAAGCCACTTGTATTTAGGTCACAAAAAAACCCCTAAAATTGAATTATTTTATCTGAGGTTTGTGTTAGGTTCTCATTCTGCTTCCCTTCCCACACAATCCCCATTTCCTGCTGGATTTCCTCCCTCTGGAAATTGCTGGTTCACCCCAAAAATTGACATTGTGCTTTGGAATAAGTGTGAGAAACCCAGGTAAAAATATTTCCATTATTTAAATTAATTATAATTTAAATTATTTTAAAGCCACTTGTATTTAGGTCACCAAAAAAAATTAAAACTGAATTATTTCATCACTTTATCTGAGGTTTGTGTTAGGTTTTCCTTCTGCTTCCCACACAATCCCCATCCCCTGCTGGATTTCCTCCCTCTGGAAATTCCTGGTTCACCCCAAAAATTGATATTGTGCTTTGGAATAAGTGTGAGAAACCCAGGTAAAAATATTTTTATAATTTAAATTAACTATAATTTAAATAATTCTAAAGCCACTTGTATTCAGGTCACAAAAAAAAAAAAAAAAAAAATTGAATTATTTCATCACCTTATCTGAGGTTTGTGTTAGGTTCTGTTTCCCTTCCCACACAATCCCCATTCCCTGCTGGATTTCCTCCCTCTGGAAATTCCTGGTTCACCCCAAAAATTGATATTGTGCTTTGGAATAAGTGTGAGAAACCCAGGTAAAAACATTTCCATTATTTAAATTAATTATAATTTAAATTATTTTAAAGCCACTTGTATTTAGGTCACAAAAAAACCCTAAAATTGAATTATTTTATCTGAGGTTTGTGTTAGGTTCTCCTTCTGTTTCCCTTCCCACACAATCCCCATCCCCTGCTGGATTTCCTCCCTCTGGAAATTGCTGGTTCATCCCAAAAATTGATATTGTGCTTTGGAATAAGTGTGAGAAACCCAGGTAAAATATTTTTATAATTTAAATTAACTCTAATTTAAATAATTTTAAAGCCACTTGTATTTAGATCACCAAAAAAAATTTAAAATTGAATTATTTCATCACTTTATCTGAGGTTTGTGTTAGGTTCTGTTTCCCTTCCCACACAATCCCCATTCCCTGCTGGATTTCCTCCCTCTGGAAATTCCTGGTTCACCCCAAAAATTGATATTGTGCTTTGGAATAAGTGTGAGAAACCCAGGTAAAAACATTTCCATTATTTAAATTAATTATAATTTAAATTATTTTAAAGCCACTTGTACTTAGGTCACCAAAAAATTAAAATTGAATTATTTCATCACCTTATCTGAGGTTTGTGTTAGGTTCTGTTTCCCTTCCCACACAATCCCCATTCCCTGCTGGATTTCCTCCCTCTGGAAATTCCTGGTTCATCCCAAAAATTGATATTGTGCTTTAGAATAAATGTGAGAAACCCAGGTAAAAATATTTTTATAATTTAAATTAATTATGATTTAAATAATTTTAAAGCCACTTGTATTTAGGTCACAAAAAAACCCTAAAATTGAATTATTTTATCTGAGGTTTGTGTTAGGTTTTCCTTCTGCTTCCCACACAATCCCCATTCCCTGCTGGATTTCCTCCCTCTGGAAATTGCTGGTTCACCCCAAAAATTGATATTGTGCTTTGGAATAATGTGAGAAACCCAGGTAAAATATTTTTATAATTTAAATAACTATATTTAAATAATCTAAAGCCACTTGTATTTAGGTCACAAAAAATAAAAAATTGAATTATTTTATCTGAGGTTTGTGTTAGGTTCTCCTTCTGCTTCCCTTCCCAATCCCCATTCCCTGCTGGATTTCCTCCCTCTGGAAATTCCTGGTTCACCCCAAAAATTGATATTGTGCTTTGGAATAAGTGTGAGAAACCCAGGTAAAAATATTTTTATAATTTAAATAACTATAATTTAAATAATTCTAAAGCCACTTGTATTTAGGTCACAAAAAATAAAAAATTGAATTATTTCATCACCTTATCTGAGGTTTGTGTTAGGTTCTGTTTCCCTTCCCACACAATCCCCATTCCCTGCTGGATTTCCTCCCTCTGGAAATTCCTGGTTCACCCCAAAAATTGATATTGTGCTTTGGAATAAGTGTGAGAAATCCAGGTAAAAACATTTCCATTATTTAAATTAATTATAATTTAAATTATTTTAAAGCCACTTATATTTAGATCACCAAAAAAAAAATTAAAACTGAATTATTTTATCACCTTATCTGAGGTTTGTGTTAGGTTTTATAAAGAATAATTCATTTAGTGCCCCTTTGCTGAGCTAAGGAGTGTGGAGGGGATTTAATTCATCATTAAAATGTCCCTGTCCTTGGGATAAAAAGGTTTTTTTGTTCCTCCAACCAATTGCTTAATGGAGGAATGGTAATGAAGAGCTGTTTGCAGTGGTTGGGGTCTCCTGGTTTTGCTCCAGGATAATGGAATAAGCTGGATTTCTAATCTTGGCTAAAATCTCCCCACAGATGGCAGCGAGCACCATGCACATGTGGGAGGCTGTGCCAGTGCAACCCTGGGAGCAGGAGAGAGATTCCTGCAGGAAAATCCAGGTGCAACAGCAGAAGTTTGGAATCTGGGACACCAAAACCATCTCTATCTTTGTTATTTTATTCTCTTTTTGGTTTTTGTTTTAAGTCCTGCTCTTCTTCCTTTCAGGGGTTGCTCCAAAATTGGAATTTCCCACCAAATCCATCAGCCCCAGCTCCTCTCCCACAGAGCTGCAAGGAGACCCAAACCCTCTCCATTTATAATTCCCAAACCTGATTTTCACTCCCCAGACATTCCCTGGTGTTTGGAATTCTGTTTTATCCCATTTTTCACATTACACAACCCCTAAACCAACTTCAATCCTGTTTTCTCCTGTTGCAGATGTGGGAGGCTGTGCCAGATGTGCCACCCTGGGAGCAGGAGAGAGATTCCTGCAGGAAAATCCAGGTGCAACAGCAGAACTTTGGAATCTGGGACACCAAAACCATCTCTATCTTTGTTATTTTATTCTCTTTTTGGTTTTTGTTTTAAGTCCTGCTCTTCTTCCTTTCAGGGGTTGCTCCAAAATTGGAATTTCCCACCAAAGCCACCAGCCCCAGCTCCTCTCCCACAGAGCTGCAAGGAGACCCAAACCCTCTCCATTTATAATTCCCAAACCTGATTTTCACCTCACAGACATTCCCTGGTGTTTGGAGTTCTGTTTTATCCCATTTTTCACATTACACAACCCCTAAACCAACTTCAATCCTGTTTTCTCCTGGTGCAGATGTGGGAGGCTGTGCCAGATGTGCCACCCTGGGAGCAGGAGAGAGATTCCTGCAGGAAAATCCAGGTGCAACAGCAGAACTTTGGAATCTGGGACACCAAAACCATCTCTATCTTTGTTATTTTATTCTCTTTTTGGTTTTTGTTTTAAGTCCTGCTCTTCTTCCTTTCAGGGGTTGCTCCAAAATTGGAATTTCCCACCAAAGCCACCAGCCCCAGCTCCTCTCCCACAGAGCTGCAAGGAGACCCAAACCCTCTCCATTTATAATTCCCAAACCTGGTTTTCACTCCCCAGACATTCCCTGGTGTTTGGAATTCTGTTTTATCCCATTTTCCACACTACACAACCCCTAAACCAACTTCAATCCTGTTTTCTCCTGGTGCAGATGTGGGAGGCTGTGCCAGTGCAACCCTGGGAGCAGGAGAGAGATTCCTGCAGGAAAATCCAGGTGCAACAGCAGAAGTTTGGAATCTGGGACACCAAAACCATCTCTATCTTTGTTATTTTATTCTCTTTTTGGTTTTTGTTTTAAGTCCTGCTCTTCTTCCTTTCAGGGGTTGCTCCAAAATTGGAATTTCCCACCAAATCCATCAGCCCCAGCTCCTCTCCCACAGAGCTCCAAGGAGACCCAAACCCTCTCCATTTATAATTCCCAAACCTGATTTTCACTCCCCAGACATTCCCTGGTGTTTGGAATTCTGTTTTATCCCATTTTTAACATTACACAACCCCTAAACCAATTTCCATCGTGTTTTCTCCTGTTGCAGATGTGGGAGGCTGTGCCAGATGTGCAACCCTGGGAGCAGGAGAGAGATTCCTGCAGGAAAATCCAGGTGCAACAGCAGAACTTTGGAATCTGGGACACCAAAACCATCTCTATCTTTGTTATTTTATTCTCTTTTGCTTTTTTTTTTTAAGGCCTGCTCTTCTTCCTTTCAAGGATTGCTCAAAATTTTGAATTTCTCATCCAATCCACCAGCCCCAGCTCCTCTCCCACAAAGCTCCAAGGAGACCCAAACCCTCTCCATTTATAATTCCCAAACCTGATTTTCACCTCACAGACATTCCCTGGTGTTTGGAATTCTGTTTTATCCCATTTTCCACACTACACAACCCCTAAACCAACTTCCATCGTGTTTTCTCCTGGGTGCAGATGTGGGAGGCTGTGCCAGATGTGCAACCCTGGGAGCAGGAGAGAGATTCCTGCAGGAAAATCCAGGTGCAACAGCAGAAACTGGGATGTGGGACACCAAAATCATCTCTCTCCTCCTTGTTTTATTCTATTTTTGGTTTTTTTGTTAAGGCTGGAAGAAGAATTTCTTCTTCCATTTAATGGTTGCTCAAAAATTGGAATCTCCCACCAAATCCATCAGCCCCAGCTCCTCTCCCACAGAGCTCCAAGGAGACCCAAACCCTCTCCATTTATAATTCCCAAATCTGATTTTCACTCCCCAGACATTCCCTGGTGTTTGGAATTCTGTTTCATCCCATTTTCCACACTACACAACCCCTAAACCAATTTCCATCGTGTTTTCTCCTGGGTGCAGATGTGGGAGGCTGTGCCAGATGTGTGATCCTGGGAGCAGGAGAGAGATTCCTGCAGGAAAATCCAGGTGCAACAGCAGAAGTTTGGAATCTGGGACACCAAAACCATCTCTATCTTTGTTATTTTATTCTCTTTTTGGTTTTTGTTTTAAGTCCTGCTCTTCTTCCTTTCAGGTATTGCTGAAAAATTGGAATTTCTCATCCAATCCATCAGCCCCAGCTCCTCTCCCACAGAGCTCCAAGGAGACCCAAACCCTCTCCATTTATAATTCCCAAATCTATTTTTCACTCCCCAGACATTCCCTGATGTTTGGAATTCTGTTTCATCCCATTTTCCACACTACACAACCCCTAAACCAATTTCCATCGTGTTTTCTCCTGGTGCAGATGTGGGAGGCTGTGCCAGATGTGCAACCCTGGGAGCAGGAGAGAGATTCCTGCAGGAAAATCCGGGTGCAACAGCAGAAACTGGGATGTGGGACACCAAAACCATCTCTATCTTTGTTATTTTATTCTCTTCTTGCTTTTTGTTTTAAGTCCTGCTCTTCTTCCTTTCAGGGGTTGCTCCAAAATTGGAATTTCCCACCAAATCCATCAGCCCCAGCTCCTCTCCCACAGAGCTCCAAGGAGACCCAAACCCTCTCCATTTATAATTCCCAAACCTGATTTTCACTCCGCAGACATTCCCTGGTGTTTGGAGTTCTGTTTTTCCCTGTTTTCCATGGTACACAACTCCTAAACCAATTTCCATTGTGTTTTCTCCTGGGTGGAGATGTGGGAGGCTCTCCTGGGAGCAGGAGAGAGTTTCCTGCAGGAAAACCCAGGTGCAACAGCAGAAGTTTGGAATCTGGGACACCAAAATCATCTCTCTCCTCCCTGTTTTATTCTATTTTCAGGGTTTCTTTTTAAAGCTGGAAGAAAAATCTCTTCTTCCATTCAACGGTTGCTCAAAAATTTGAATTTCTCATCCAATCCACCAGCCCCAGCTCCTCTCCCACAGAGCTCCAAGGAGACCCAAACCCTCTCCATTTATAATTCCCAAACCTGATTTTCACTCCCCAGACATTCCCCGGTGTTTGGAATTGTATTTTCCCATTTTTCACAGAGCTTTAAGCAGGAACACAACCCCATAATTCACTTCTCTCCGAGGTGAGGAGATTTCTGTGCCCAAGCTCAGCCCTGGCTTTGGCAGCAGCTCTCAGAATATTTCTGCACAGCTCCAAACTCAGCCTGGAACTTGTTAAATGTCAGTTTACAGCTCCTACCCTTCCCTGAGACACTGGGGGTGGATGTTTAGACAAGGCTTTGAAGCAAGATGAGTAAGATTTCAGAGTTTGGTTGTTTGATTTTTTTTTTTGCATTAATATTTAGCAAAAAAAGAAAAACTTGGCATTTTCAGGAGGCATGATATGGGTTTTTTTTTTCTCCTGTACACAAAATTCTCAGTACTTCCTCATGTTTCTGCTCAGACTTTTATAATTTTAATTAATTTTTATTTTAATAGTTTCAGATTTAATTTTAATGATTTAATTTGATAATTTTAATTTTGATATTTAATAATTTAATTTTAATTATTTTAATTTTTATACATTTAATTTTGATCATTTTAATTTTGATAAATTTAATTTTAATAATTTTAATAATTTTAATTTTGATACATTTAATTTTGATCATTTTAATTTTAATAATTTTATTTTTGATCATTTTAATTTTAATAATTTTAATTTTGATACATTTAATTTTGATCATTTTAATTTTAATAATTTTATTTTTGATCATTTTAATTTTAATCATTTTAATTTTGATACATTTAATTTTGATCATTTTAATCTTAATAATTTTATTTTTGATCATTTTAATTTTAATAATTTTAATTTTCATGAACATTTCTGTTCAAGGATTTGGAACTGGAATTGAATCAAGTATTTGAGTTTACTGAGTGGTTTTTTTTTCCTCTCCACCACAGCCAGCCCCAAGTTCCTGCAGCATGGAGGAGCTACTTGGGGAAGGTCACCAGGATTAGATGACCTCCAGAGGGTCTCTTCCAACCTCAATTACTCCAGGATTTACTGGCTTAAAGATAAAATCCTTCCTTAGCCCTCCTAATGCACTCCTTATGTCATGGATCTGATGATAAAGGGTTTTTCCCCAGATTCTTCCTTCCAGGAGCATCTGGATTTCTCCAGATCTGCTCATAAAACAGAGGGGGGAAATTCAAATTTCATTTTCCACCACCCCTGAGTGCAGCACGGACGGGGAAATCCTGACAGAAGTTGCAGCAAATTATTTCTTAATTGTGCCCCTGGGGCTGGAGCAGCTTCCCAAATCTGGGGAGAAAAGGGAAGCAAATACTTGGGTTATGTAACAAAAAAAAAAAATTTATTTCATCTGGTGAAAGCAGCTGAGATGGTTTTTACTTTATCTCTTGTAACTCCAGGGGGAGGATGCCTTGTGGTAATGGGCCAGTCCTTAAACCCTGCTGGGGCAGTGGTTTTTATCTCTTCCAGGACCTGTCCCTCATAATTCCTGGGGAATATTTTCAGTTCAAACCAGCTGAACTTCTTTATCTGAAGATATTCCCTGGAATTATGAGGGACAGGTCCTGGAAGGGATAAAGAACCCTGCAAAACCCAGCTGGTTTGAACAGGAGATATTCCCTGGAATGATGAGGGACAGGTCCTGGAAGGGATAAAGAACCCTGCAAAACCCAGCTGGTTTGAACAGGAGATATTCCCAGAATTATGAGGGACAGTCGGAAGGGATAAAGAACGCTGCAAAACCAGCTGTTTGAACAGGAATATTCCCTGGAATATGGGGGACAGGTCTGGAAGGGATAAAGAACCCTGCAAAACCCCAGCTGGGTTGAACAGGAGATATTCCCTGGAATGATGAGGGACAGGTCCTGGAAAGGGATACAAACCCTGCAGAAACCACCAAGGCTGGTTTGAAACCAGGAGAGATATCCTGGAATATGAAGGGACAGGTCCCTGGACGGCGATAAATGAACCCCTGCAAACCACGCTGTGAACAAGGAGACTAGTCCCCAGGAATTATGAGGACAGGCCTGGAAGGATAAAGACACCGCAAAACCACGGTTTGATCAGGAGATACTCCCCTGGAATTATAGGAACAGGTCCGGAGGATAAAGAAAAGCCCTTGGCACAACCCAGCTGGTTTAAACAGGGAGAAATAATTCCCTGATTATGCAAGGGGACATGTTCCTGGAAGGAAAAGAACCGCAGAAACCCCAGCGGTGAACAGGACGATATTCCCCCTGGAACTATAAGGGACAGTCCTGGAAGGGATAAAGACCCTGAACCACCAGCGCGGTGAAACAGGAATATTCCCCCTGGAATGATGAGGGGAACATGGTCCTGGAAGGGAATTTAAGAACTCTGCAAAAACCCAGCTGGTTTGAAGCAGGAGATATCCCCTGGATTAGAGGGACAGGTCCTGGAAGAAGATTAAAGAACTGTCTGCCCCCACCTGGTTGATTTTTAAGCAGCTAAGCATTTTTTTTAAAACAAAAGAAGGGAGGATTTCAAGACAGAACCAAGATTTGAGCAGCAAGGAAGAGTTTTTAAAACGAAGGAGGAATTTTTTAATAACAGACTTTCAGCAGAAAGAAGATCTTTTTGGCAGGAAATTTTGCAAGGATTTTTTTTTTTTATTTTGCAGAGAATTTTTTAACAGTAAGGAGAATGTTTTATTTAACAAGAGAGGATTTTTTTTTATTGATATTTAAAGCGAAAATTTCAGCAGGGGAGATTTTTTTTACTAGGAAATGTTTAAGCTTGAAATCTTTGCGAAGAGATTTCAAGCAGAAGATTTTTAATAAGGAGAATTTTTTTTTTTTCCAGTAGGAAGTCAAGAAAGGAAATTTTTGCAGATTCAGAGGGATTTCAGCAGATTTTAGCAGGAGATTTTTTACAACAAGATTTCAGCAGGTAAGATTTTTTTTTTTTTTAGCCAGGAAATTTTTTAACGAGGAGATTTAGCGAGAGATTTCCATTCAACAAGGAATTTAAAAAAAAAAAAACAGGAAAATTTTTTGCGGAGATTAGTAGCGAGATTTTAACAAAGATTCAAGGTCAGACATTTTAAACCTTTTTTCAGCGAAATTTTAACAGATTTTTTACGAAGATTTACCCAGAAATTCAGCAAGAGTTGGCGGGAAATTTTTTTGCAAATTTAGCAGGAGGATTTTTAAGGCTAGAGATTACTGAGGTCGATTGCGCGAATCAAGATTCCAGCGGAATTCCAAGCGACAGATCTTTAGCATAGATTTTTAAAACAGGGATTCAGCGGAGCGAAAATTTTTGAGAGCCAGGAGACAGCGATTTTGCCCGAGGAAATTTAGGTGCAGAGACAGATTTTTAACAGGGACAGGATTTTGCACTCTACAATTCCCTCACGCTTGAGGAAATACTCGTGAGGGCGCAGGCCTGGAACGAACCAGCCAAGCACACCAAAGCACAGATATCCTTCCCTGACTAAAAGAAAAACTCCTTTATGTGCGCACAACCTTGGGTGACGTTTTACTCCTCTTTCCCTTTGACAACAATGGAATGTCAAAAAAAAAAAATAAAAAAAAATATATAAAAAATTGGCACAAATGTTTCCTTCCCCTCCCGATGCCCCTGGTGGCCTCATTTACCGCACGGGCCTGACTGTGAGTTCCAGTTCGGAATTTC
>JAJEOU010001912.1:444870-518014 GCA_021534815.1 Acrocephalus arundinaceus
AAACCACCCAAACCTCATCCCAGAATTTTTTTTTTTTCCAGGATTTTTCCTACGATGACTCCAAGGTGGAATTCAACGTGGATGCCCCCAATGGGGTGGTGATGGAAGGTTACCTGTTCAAGAAAGCCAGCAACGCCTTCAAAACCTGGAACAGGTGAGAAATAATTCAAATTATTCATCTCAATCATTCAAATTATTCATCTCAATAATTGAAATTATTTATCTTCAATAATTCAGATTATTCATCTCAACAATTCAAATATTCATCTCAATAATTCAAATTATTCATCTCAATAATTCAAATTATTCATCTCAATAATTCAAATTATTCATCTTCAATAATTCAAATTATTCATCTTCAGTAATTCAAATTATTCATCTCAATAATTCAAATTATTCATCTTCAATAATTCAAATTATTCATCTTCAGTAATTCAAATTATTCATCTCAATAATTCAAATTATTCATCTTCAATAATTCAAATTATTCACTTTCATAATTCAAATTATTCATCTTCAGTAATTTCAAATTATTTATCTTCAATAATTCAAATATATTTCTTCAGTAATTCAAATTATTTATCCTCAATATTTCAAATTATTCATCTCAATAATTCAAATTATTTATCCTCAATAATTCAAATTATCATCTTCAATAATTCAAATTATTCATCTTCAGTAATTCAAATTATTCATCTCAATAAATCAAATTATTTATCTTCAATAATTCAAATTATTCATCTCAACAATTCAAATTATTCATCTCAATAATTCAAATTATTTATCTTCAATAATTCAAATATTTATCTCAATAATTCAAATTATTCATCTTCAGTAATTCAAATTATTTATCCTCAATAATTCAAATTATTCATCTCAATAATTCAAATTATTCATCTTCAATAATTCAAATTATTCATCTCAATAATTCAAATCATTCATCTTCAGTAATTCAAATTATTCATCTTCAGTAATTCAAATTCTTCATCCTCAATTATTCAAATTATTTTCCTCAATAATTCAAATTATTCATCTCAATAATTCAAATTATTCATCCTCAATAATTCAAATTATTTATCTTCAATAATTCAAATTATTTCTCCTCAATAATTCAAATTATTTATCTTCAATAATTCAAATTATTCATCTTCAATATATTCAAATTATTCATCTCAATAATTCAAATTATTTATCTTCAATAATTCAAATTATTTATCTCAATAATTCAAATTATTCATTTCAGTAATTCAAATTATTTATCCTCAATAATTCAAATTATTCATCTTCAATAATTCAAATTATTCATTCTCAATAATTCAAATTATTCATCTCAATAATTCATCTTCACTCTGCTCACCTCCCTTCCAGGGAGATCTTCACTGTTGTTAAAATGTTAAAAAATGAATCATAAAAATAATTAAAATTATTTTGGTTTGAGAGTTTTTGTGGGTTTTTAGTGGTTTTTACAATGAAATAATGACCAGGATCCTCCCAAGGAAGAGAGCTCAGTGTGTTGATAGCAAATCCTCATAAAAATTCAATCCAGACCCAAATTCATGAAATTTTTCAATTATTATGAAATCCTGAAATCTTCATAAAAATTCAGCTTAGATCAAGCAGAAAATCCTGAAATGTTCATAAAATTCAATCCAAACCCAGCAGTAAAATCCCAAAATCTCCATAAAAATTCAGCCCAAACCCAGCAGGAAAATCCTGAAATCTTTAGAAAATTCAGCCCAAACCCAAATTAATGAAATTTTTCAATTATTATGAAAATCCTGAAATGTTCATAAAAAATTCAGCCCAAACCCAAATTCATGAAATTTTTCAGTTATTATGAAAATCATGAAATGTTCATAAAATTCAGCTTAAACCCAGCAGGAAAATCCTGAAATCTGCATAAAAATTCAGCCCAGACCAAGCAGGAAATCCTGAAATCTTCAAAAATATCACCCAACACCAAATTCAATCATAAATTTTTAAATTATTATGAAAATCCTGAAATCTCCATAAAAATTCAGCCAAACCCAGCAGGAAAATCCTGAAATCTTCATAAAAATTCAGCCCAGACCAAGCAGGAAAATCCTGAAATCTCCATAAAAATTCAGCCCAAACCCAAATTCATAAAATTTTTCAATATTATTGAAATCCTGAAATCTTCATAAAATTCAGCCCAGACCCAGCAGGAAAATCCTGAAATGTTCCTAAAAATTCAGCCCAAACCCAAATTTCATGAAATTTTTCAATTATTATGAAAATCCTGAAATGTTCAAAAAATTCAGCCCAAACCCAAATTCATGAAATTTTTCAATTATTATGAAAATCTTGAAATATTCATAAAAATTCAGCTTAAACCCAGCAGGAAAATCCTGAAATGTTCATAAAAATTCAGCCCAAACCCAGCAGGAAAATCCTGAAATCTCCATAAAAATTCAGCCCAAATCAGCAGGAAAATCCTGAAATCTCCATAAAAATTCAGCCCAAACCCAAATTCATAAAATTTTTCAATTATTATGAAAATCTTGAAATGTTCAAAAAATTCAGCCCAGACCCAGAAGGGAAATCCTGAAATGTTCAGAAAAATTCAGCCCAAACCCAAATTCATGAAATTTTTCAATTATTATGAAAATCCTGAAATCTTCATAAAAATTCATCCCAAACCCAGCAGGAAAATCCTGAAATGTTCAGAAAAATTCATCCCAAACCCAGCAGGAAAATCCTGAAATGTTCATAAAAATTCATCCCAAACCCAGCAGGAAAATCCTGAAATGTTCAGAAAAATTCAGCCCAAACCCAAATTCATGAAATTTTTCAATTATATTGAAAATCCTGAAATCTCCATAAAAAAATTCAGCCCAAACCCAGCAGGAAGATCCTGAAATCTTCATAAAAAATTCAGCCCAAACCCAGCAGGAAGATCCTGAAATCTTCAGAAAATTCAGCCCAAACCAGCAAGGAAAAATCCTGAAATCTCCATAAAAATTCAGCCCAAACCATTCATATGAATTTTTCAATTATTATGAAAATCCTGAAATCTTCAGAAATATCAGCCCAAACCCAATTTCATGAAATTTTTCAGTTATTATGAAAATCATGAAATGTTCATAAAAATTCATCCCAAACCCAGCAGGAAAATCCTGAAATGTTCATAAAAATTCAGCCCAGACCCAGCAAGGAAAATCCTGAAATGTTCATAAAAATTCAGCTTAGACCAAGCAGGAATCCTGAAATCTTCATAAAAATTCAGCCCAAACCCAGCAGGAAAATCCTGAAATCTCCATAAAAAATTCATCCCAAACCCAAATTCATGAAATTTTTCAATTATTATGAAAATCCTGAAATCTTCATAAAAATTCAGCCCAAACCCAAATTCATAAAATTTTTCATTTATTATGAAAATCCTGAAATCTCCATAAAAATTCAGCCCAAACCAGCAGGAAAATCCTGAAATGTTCATAAAAATTCAGCCCAAACCCAACAGGAAAATCCTGAAATGTGCAGAAAAATTCATCCCAAACCCAGCAGGAAAATCCTGAAATCTCCATAAAAATTCAATCCAACCCCAAATTCATGAAATTTTTCAATTATTATGAAAATCCTGAAATCTCCATAAAAATTCATCCCAAACCCAGCAGGAAAACCCTGAAATGTTCAGAAAAATTCAGGCCCAAACCCAAATTCATGAAATTTTTCAATTATTATGAAAATCTTGAAATATTCATAAAAATTCAGCTTAAACCCAGCAGGAAAATCCTGAAATGTTCATAAAAATTCAGCCCAAACCCAAAATCATAAAATTTTTCAATTATTATGAAAATCTTGAAATGTTCATAAAAATTCAGCCCAGACCCAGAAGGAAAATCCTGAAATGTTCAGAAAAATTCAGCCCAAAACCCAAATTCATGAAATTTTCAATTATTATGAAAATCCTGAAATCTTCATAAAAATTCAGCCCAAACCCAGCAGGAAAATCCTGAAATGTTCAGAAAAATTCATCCCAAACCCAGCAGGAAAATCCTGAAATGTTCAGAAAAATTCAGCCCAAACCCAAATTCATGAAATTTTTCAATTATTATGAAAAATCCTGAAAAGTGCAGAAAAATTCATCCCAAACCCAGCAGGAAAATCCTGAAATCTCCATAAAAATTCAGCCCAAACCAGCAGGAAAAATTCTGAATCTTAAAAATTCAGCCCCAAACCCAAATTCATAAAATTTTTCAGTTATTATGAAAATCCTGAAATCTCCATAAAAATTCAGCCCAAACCAGCAGGAAAATCCTGAAATCTTCATAAAATTCTTCTCCAAGCTCTGCAGAAATCTCAAATTGATTCCAAACCTTGAATTAATTGGATTTATTTCTCCCCGAGCCCGATGAAACGTTCATTTTCCATTGCTGTCTGTCTGTCTGTCCGTGTGTCTGTCCCCCACAGGAGATGGTTTTCCATCCAGAACAGCCAGCTGGTCTACCAGAAGAAGCTAAAGGTCAGTGAGGCTGCCCAGGTGATTAACGAGTGGTTAATTAATAATTATTAACTAATAGTTAATTAATATTAACTGCAGGGAGGGGGTGGCAGGAGAAGGGTTTAGGTCAGAGGGACAGCAAAGGCCAGGGGTGCTCTGGGGTGGAAAAGGGCAGCAAACATTGACTGAATAATTATTTATTAAATAATTATTTATTAATTAATGATTATTAAATAATTTATTAATAAATGAATTATTAAAGATTGATTGATTATTACATAATTCTCTATCAGTAACTTTTATAAATAGTTCTTTAATAAGGAGTTATTTATCAAATAATTCTTGATTAAGTAATTCTTGATGAAATAATTATTCAATAAGTATTTATTAAATAAGTGAATGTTTATTAAAGAAATATTTATTTAAGAAATATTTATTAAAGAAATATTTATTAAATAATTCTTTATTAAGTATTCTTTATTAAATAATTATTAATAAGTAATTCTTTATGAAATAATTCTGGCCTGGCTCTGCTCTCTGCACACTCAGCTTGGGCAGGAGGGCCTGGGAAGGAGTTTGGGGGGTTTGGGAGCTTTGGGAATGACTTTGGGGGTTTGGGAAGGAGTTTGGGGAGTTTGGAGAGGAGTTTTGGAGGGTTTGAAAAGGAGTTTGGGAGCTTGGGAAGGAAATTTGGGGGTTTGGGGAGGGGTTTGGGAAGGAGTTTGGGAAAGAGTTTGGAGGATTTGGGAAGGAATTTGGAAGGTTTGGGCCAGAAGGAGTTTGTAGGATTTGAGAAGAATTTTGCAGGATTTGGGCAGGAAGACTTGGAGGAGTTGGGAATGAGTTTGGAGGATTTGGGAATGAGTTTGGAGGGTCTGGGCAGGAGTTCGGGAAGGAGTTTGGAGGATTTGAGGCAGGAGGGAGTTTGGAGGATTTGGGAAGGAGCTTGGAGGGTTTGGGCAAGAAGGAGTTTGGAGGATTTGGGAATGAGTTTGGAGAGTTGGGCAGGAGTTTGGAGGATTTGAGGCAGGAGGGACTATGGAGGATTTGGGAAGGAATTTGGAGGGTCTGGGCTGGAGAGAATGTGGAGGGTTGGGAAAGAATTTGGAGAGCTTGGCCAGGAGTTTGGAAGGTTTGAAAATGAATTTGGAGGGTTTGGGCAAGAAGGGTTTGGAGAGTTTGAAAAGGAGTTTGGAGGCTTTGAAAAAGGAGCAAGTTTTGAGGGTTTGGGAAGGAGTTTGCAGGATTTGGGCAGGAAGGAGTTTGGAGGAGTTGGGAAGGAGTTTGGAGGATTTGAGGCAGGAGGGACTCTGGAGGATTTGGGAAGGAGTTTGGAAGGTTTGGCAAGAAGGAGTTTGGAGGATTTGAGAAGAATTTTGCAGGATTTGGGCAGGAAGGACTTTGGAGGATTTGGGAATGAGTTTGGAGGGTCTGGGCAGGAGTTGGGCAGGAGTTTGGGGGATTTGAGGCAGGAGGGAGTTTGGAGGATTTGGGAAGGAACTTGGAAGGTTTGGGCAAGGAGTTTGGAGGATTTGAGAAGAATTTTGCAGGGATTTTGGCAGGAAGGACTTTGGAGGAGTTGGGAATGAGTTTGGAGGGTCTGGGCAGGAGTTCGGGAAGGAGTTTGGAGGATTTGAGGCAGGAGGGACTATGGAGGATTTTGGAAGGAATTTGGAGGCTCTGGGCAGGAGTTTGGAGGGTTTGGGCAGGAGTTTGGAGGATTTGGGCAGGAGTTTGGAAGATTTGGGCAGGAGTTTGGAGATTTGAGGCAGGAGGGACTAGGAGGATTTGGGAAGGAATTTGGAGGGTCTGGGCTGGAGAGAATTTGGAGGGTTGGGAAAGAGTTTGGAGAGCTTGGCCAGGAGTTTGGAAGGTTTGAAAATGAATTTGGAGGTTTGGGCAAGAAGGGGTTTGGAGGGTTTGAAAAGGAGTTTGGAGGGTTTTGGGCAAGAAGGGGTTTGGAGGGTTTGAAAAGGAGTTTGGAGGGTTTGGAAAGGAGCGAGTTTTAAGGGTTTGGGAAGAATTTTGCAGGATTCAGGAGAGGGACTTTGGAGGCTCTGGGCAGGAGTTTCCCAGTTGTGCCCCAGCCCTGGGGATCCCCCAAACCCCCCCAGACCCCCCTCCATCCCGCCGTGTGTCCCCCAGGACGTGCTGACCGTGGTGGTGGAGGACCTGAGGGCTGTGCACGGTCAAACCCTGCGAGACATCGAGAGGAGGTTCTGCTTCGAGGTCGTCTCTCCCCACCAAGTGAGTTTGGGCTCCCCAAACCTCCCCGGGCTGGGCTGATCAGATTTGAGCAAAAATTCACCAAATTTAGGTGGGAGATGCCAAAACCCCTCAGGAAGTTCCTCAGGTGTTCACCGTGAGCTGGATCTAATTGTATAATTACATATTATATTGCTACACATTATTAATTATTACTATTGCTAATTTTTATAATTAATAGATAATGTCAATTCTAGAGCACCCAGCTTTTAAAACAATTTCCAGTCCTGCCTGGAGGTTTGGGTTGGGAACATCTTTGACTGTCCACCTGTGGGGTTCATTTTTGTGGGTTAATAAACCTTTTGGGGTTCATTTTGTGGGTTAATTACCTTTGGGGTTCATTTTTGTGGTAAGTTATTAATCCTTGTAGGGTTAATTTTTGCTTGGAAAGTTGGAGAGGGAACATCCCAACCTTGCAGGATTAATTTTTACCTGAAGGGGTTGAAGAGGGAACACCCCAATCTTTTGGGGTTAATTTGGGCTGGAAAGTTGGGTTTGGGAACACCTTTGGCTGTCCAACCTTGTGGGTTAATTAAATTAACCCTTGTAGGATTAATTTTTGCCTGGAAAGTTTGGAAAGGGAACTCCTCAACCTTGTGGGGTTAATTTTTGCCTGAAGGGGTAAGAGGGAAACACCCCAACCTTGTGGGTGAATTTTTTTTTACCTTTGGAGTGGGAACACCCCAACCTTGGGGGTGAATTTTGGCTGGAAAAATTTGGAAGGGAACATCCCAAACTTGTGGGGTGATTTTGGCCCTGAAGGAGTTGAAGAGGGAACACCCCAACCTCATGGGGTGAATTTTTACCTGAAAAGTTTGGAAAGGGAACATCCCAACTTTATTTGGTTTATTTTTACCTGGAACCTTGGAGTGGGAACACCCTACTCTTGGGAGATGAATTTTGCCTGAAGGGGTTGAAGAGGAAACACCCCAAGCTTGCAATTTTCACCTGGAAAGTTTGGAATGGGAACACCCCAACCTCACAGGGAGAATTTTTCATGGCACCTTTCAAGTGGGAACATCCCAACCCTCATGGGATGAATTTTTACCTGGAAAACTTGGATGGGAACACCCCAAATTTATTGGGTGAATTTTTACCTGGAAGTTTGGAAAGGGAACATCCCAACCTTGTAGGGTGAACTTTTGCCTGGAAAGTTTAGAAAGGAAGCACCCCAATTTTATTTGATTTTTTTTTACCTGGCACCTTTGGAGTGGGAACAGCCCGACCTTGCAGGCTGAATTTTCTCTCTGGAAAGTTTGGAAAGGGAACACCTCGACCTCATGGTGTGATTTTTTTCCTTTACCTTTGGAGTGGGAACACCCAACTTTATTGGGTGAATTTTTGCCTGGAAAGTTTGGAAAGGGAACATCCAACATTTATTTGGTTTATTTTTACGTGGAACCTTGGAGTGGGAACACCCTGACCTCATGGGGTGAATTTTTGCCTGGAGAGATTTGAAAGAGAACACCTCGACCTCGTGGGATGAAATTTTACCTGGAAGGTTGGAAAGGGAACACCTCAACCTTGTGGGTGATTTTTTACCTGGAAAGTTTAGAAAGGAAACCACCCCAACGCCCGTGGGGTGAATTTTTACCTGGAAAGTTTGGAGTGGGAACATCCCAACCTTGTGAGGTAATTTTTACCTGCAGGGGTTGAAGAGGGAACACCCCAAATCTTTTGGGGTTAATTTGGGCTGGGAAAGTTTGGGTTGGGAACACCTTTGGCTGTCCAACCTTGTGGGTTAATTAAATTAACCCTTGTAGGTTAATTTTTGCCTGAAAGTTTGGAAAGGGAACTGCTCAACCTTGTGGGGATTAATTTTTGCCTGAAGGGGTTGAAGAGGGAAACACCCCAACCTTGTGGGGTGAATTTTTTCCTTTTACCTTTGAGTGGGAAACCCCAACCTGGGGTGAATTTGGCCGGAATATTTGGAAAGGGAACATCCCAACTTGTGGGGTTGATTTGGCTGGAAAATTTGGAAAGGGAACATCCCAAACTTGTGGGGTTGATTTTGGCTGGAAAATTTGGAAAGGGAACATCCAAACTTGTGGGTTGATTTGGCCTGAAGGAGTTGAAGAGGGAACACCCCAACCTCATGGGGTGAATTTTTACCTGAAAAGTTTGGAAAGGGAACATCCCAACTTTATTTGGTTTATTTTTACCTGGAACCTTTGGAGTGGGAACACCCTGACCTTGGGAGATGAATTTTTGCCTGAAGGGGTTAAGAGGACCTGCAGGGATCTCTCTCAGCACTAAATACTCTTTATTTCTTTTTATTTTGCCTTTTTTTCCCCCTCTTGGCCGGAGCTGGAGCTCCCCAAGCTCTGGGCTGGCTTTGTTTGGGGCTGAAAAGGCTTTTCCTGTGTGGTGCCCTGGAGCTGGCAGAGCTGGGTGGCACTTGGGTGACACTTGGGTGGCACTTGGTGACACTTGGGTGACACTTGGATGACACTTGGGTGGCACTTGGGTGACACTTGGGTGACACTTGGTGACACTTGGTGACACTTGGGTGACACTTGGGTGGCACTTGGGTGGCACTTGGGTGACACTTGGGTGGCACTTGGGTGGCACTTGGGTGACACTTGGTGACACTTGGTGACACTTGGGTGACACTTGGATGACACTTGGGTGACACTTGGGTGGCACTTGGGTGACACTTGGGTGGCACTTGGGTGGCACTTGGATGGCACTTGGGTGACACTTGGGTGACACTTGGGTGGCACTTGGGTGACATTTGGGTGACACTTCGGTGGCACTTGGGTGACACTTGGGTGACACTTGGGTGGCACTTGGGTGGCACTTGGGTGACACTTGGGTGACAATGACAGCCTGGCACCCACCCAGAGGTGCCAAATGGGGTTTGCTGTGCCCCAGTGCCCACGAAATTGGGATTTTTTTTTTAATTTATTTTTTTTTTCCCAGTGCCTCAACCTTTTCCTAAAGGGATGGGAGTTTGTGGGGCTGCTGGGGGAGTAAAAGTCCTAGAACTCCTCACCCTTTATTTTTATTTATTTCTTATATTTATTTATTTATTTCTAATTTTTTAATTTATTTCCCTTATTTATTTATTTCTAAATTTTTTATTTTTAATTTATTTATTGTATTTGTTTATTTCTAATTTTTTATTTTTATTTCTTTATTGTATTTATTTATTTATTTCTGATTTTAAATTTTATTTCCCTTATTTATGTCTCTTTTTTATTTTTTATTTAATTTTATTTATTTATTGTATTTTATTTATTTCTACTTTTTAATTTATTTCCCTTATTTATTTTTATTGTATTTTATTTATTTATTTCTAATTTTTAAATTTATTTCCCTTATTTACTTATTTCTAATTTTTATTTATTTCATTTATTTTTCATTTATTTCTTCTAGTTCATTTATTTACTTATTTCTAATTTTTATTTATTTATTTCATTTATTTTCATTTGTTTCTTCTAGTTCATTTATTTAATTACTTCTAATTTTTATTTAATTAATTTATTTTATTTATTTTCATTTATTTCTTATATTTAATTTATTTACTTATTTCTAATTTTAAAAAATTTATTTTATTTTTCTTTCTTTCTTATATTTTATTTATTTATTTATTTCCAATTTATTTAATTTATTTCTTTCTATTTTTTATTTCTTTTATTTAGTTTTTTAATTATTTTATTTTATTTTATTTTATTTCTTTATTTTTCCTTCAGGGCTTGGGTACAATCCCATTTTTCCAGGCTCTGACACCTCTCCTGAGGGAATGGGGCTGTGGAATTAATCCTCAATGAAAAATGAGTGTGTCAGTGATGCAGCTCTGGGAAAGGAAACTTTGGAGTGCAGCTGAGGGGATTTGCAGCAGCCTGACGTGGCAAAATTCCTGCTCACAGAAAATTTCCTGCATTCACAGAAAAATTCCTGCATTCACAGAAAAATTCCTGCTCACAGAGAAATTCCTGCATTCCCAGAAAAATTCCTGCTCACAGAAAAATTCCTGCTCACAGAGAAATTCCTGCATTCACAGAGAAATTCCTGCTCACAGAAAAATTCCTGCATTCACAGAAAAATTCCTGCATTCACAGAAAAATTCCTGCATTCCCAGAAAAATTCCAGCTCACAGAAAAATTCCAGCTCACAGAAAAATTTCCACATTCACAGAAAAATTTCCACATTCACAGAAAAATTCCTGCACTCACAGAGAAATTCCTGCATTCACAGAAAAATTTCCACATTCACAGAAAAATTCCTGCACTCACAGAAAAATTCCAGCTCACAGAAAAAAACAAATTGTTGAGAGGAGGGGGAATCATCAGGCATGGGAATAACTCCTGGATTTCTGCTCCAGGGTGGGAATAACCCCTGGAATTCTCTCCTAGGATGGGAATAATCTTGGATTTCTCTCCTAGGATGGGAATAACCCCTAGATTTCTGTTTCAGGATGGGAATAACTCCTGGATTTCTGCTCCAGGATAGGAATAACCCCTGGAATTCTCTCCTAGGATGGGAAAACCCCCTGGATTTCTGCTCCAGGGTGGGAATAACCCCTGGAATTCTCTCCTAGGATGGGAATAACTTTGATTTCTCTCCTAGGATGGGAATAACCCCTGGAATCCCCTCTTAGAATGGGAGTAACTCCATGATTCCCCTCCTAGGATAGGAAAACCCCCTGGATTTCTGCTCCAGGGTGGGAATAATCCTTTTACTTCCTCCCCAGGATGGGAATAACTCCGTGATTTCCCTCCTAGGATGGGAATAACCCCTGGATTCCCCTCCCAGGATGGGAATAACCTTGGATTTCTACTCCAGCATGGGAATAACTCCTGGATTTCCATTCCAGGGTCAGAATAACCTGGGATTCTGCTCCAGGATAAGAATAACCCTGGGATTTCGCTCCAGGATAGGAATAACCTTGGATTTCTGCTCCAGGATGGGAATAACCTCTGGATTCCCCTCCTAGGATGGGAATAACCACCAGCAGCCCTGCAGGATCCGCAGGTTTCCATCCTGCACTCCCTGATTTCCTGGCATCCCACTCATGGCTGAGGTGGAAGCTCAGGGAGCAGAGATAAAAACCTGGATGTGATAAAAACCTCCCCATCCCACAAATCCCAGCCTGGAGTTTTCCGGGGGCTCGGCCCCATTGCTGATCTGGCAGCATCCCACATTTTCGTGCTTTCTCTCCCCATTTATTCCGATGAGTCAGTGGCACATCAAGAGTTTGCCTGGTTCCAAACTCCCCGGCTCAATCTGGCTCGGATTCCACTCCGGGAATCAAAGGCAGGATGTCCCTCCGCAAAAAATGTCACTGTGCTGTCACTTTTCTCATCCCCCGAACGCCAGGTGGGCTGATCCCAGCGGGAAATCTGGGAATGGGGAAGGGTGGGGAGGTGGGGAATGGGGAAAGGGAAAGGAGAAAGGGGAAATGGGGGAAAGGGGAAATGTAGGAAAGGGGAAAGGGGAAAGGAAAAATGGGGGAAAGGGGAAAAGGGGAAAAGAGAAAAAGGAAAGGGGGAAAAAGGGAAAGGAGAAAGGGAAAGGGGAAATGTAGGAAAGGGGGAAAGGAGAAAGGGGAAATCTGGGAAAGGAAAAGGGAAAAGGGAAGGAGAAAGAGAAAAGGGGAAGGAGAAAGGGGAAATGTGGGAAAGGGGAAATAGGGGAAAGGGAAAGTAGAAAGGGTAAAGGGAAAAGGGGAAATGGGGAAAGGGTAAAAGGAAAAGGCAAAAGGAGAAAGAGGGAAAGGAAAGGGAAAGGAAAGGAAGGAAAGGGAGAGAAAGGGATGGAAAGAGAAGCAAAAGGAGGGAAAGGGAAAAGGGGGAAAGGAAAAGGAAAGGAGGGAAAGAAAGGGGAAAGGAGGAAAGAAAAGGGAAGGAAAGGAAAAGGGAGGGAAGGAAAAGAAAAAGGAGGGGAAGAGGAAGGGAGGGGAAGGCAGGGAAGGCAGAGGGGCCCCCTGCTCAGTCCCAGCACACTGGTGGCTGTTTGTGACACACCAGGGCGAGGTCAGGGCACGGGGACAAACCCTCACATCCTGCCAGGGCCGGGTTCAGCAGAGAACAAAGCGGGGACACTGCACTGGGGCCGGGCTGTGGGAACCAGCAGTGCAGCCCTGGGCTGGCACGGAGCAGCAGCGAGGACACGGCTCCAAGGCTGCTGTTCCTCGGGAGATTCCTGCATCCCCCCACTCCTGGTGATGCCTGAATTTTAGTTTTCATGTATTTCATGTTCTGTGGTGCCCAGGGGTGCAGCTCTGAGCTCACAGTCAGTGTCACTCAGCTCTCTGCACACAGCAGGGACACAAAACAAATCCTTGTCCTGCTGCACACCAAGGACAACTTTCAGCCCAACAGCACAAACAAGGGTGGCTGGAGGGAGGAACAAGAAGGATGGGAGCTCACAGCCTGGAGCTGGGATTGGACAATTCAACCCCAATGTGCAAATGGACCCAAACTTATCAAAGTGTGAGACCTCATGACCGGTCAGCCATTTTGTGACCATTTTGTGACCATTTTGTACCCATTTTGGGTCCATTTTGGGTCCATTTTAGTGTCCATATTGTGCCCATTTTGTGCCCATTCTTTGTCCATTTTGTGCCCATTTTGTGCCCACCTTGGGTGTAGCCCTGGCCAGGCCCTGTCCTGCCCAAGGTGTCCCCTAAAGACCTTTCAATAAATCTCTGCTTTATTATCCAGCTCTGCCCAGTCTCTGTTCCAGCTCAGCCTTTCCAGGCATCGTGAAGATGCTTCACCAAACCCCTGGGTGCTGAGCAAGGCCCTGTCCCCGTGCATGCCGGGCTTTTCATTCCCATCAAACATCCTCTGACCTCACCCTGACAATTCCCAGCCCTGGAAGCACATCCGTGTTCCCACACGTGTTGCCACACACCAGTGCTGTGAGCAGCAGCATTTCCCAAAGAGAATGGGAATGATTAAACCCTGCTGGAGCGTGCTGGAGCAGCCTGGGGATGCAGGGAAGGATTATCTCACTCCCTGATGTGATATAATCTGTTTAGACAGTGCCACTCGATGCTTATTTAAGGACTGAGCGGGCACTTGGCTGTGGGAGGTGCCACCCATGAGCTGTGACATCGGCCTCTGGAATTCTCTGGGATGAGGATTGATCCTGGGATTGCTCTGGGATGATTGATTGATTGATTGATTGATTGAGGATATGTGGGATGTGCACACCTGGGGGTTGTCCCACTGTGGGGTCAGGAATTCCAGCATGGGAAAGCCCTGGAGGCCACCAAGCTGTGAGACATCCCTGCCTTGTCAACAACCTTCCTTGGACACCTCCAAACAGCTCCAGCCCCTTCCATGAGAAATTCCTCCTGATGTCCACTGATGTCTTAATTTTAATTTTTATGTTTTTCAGGTTCTGTGGTGCCCAGGGTGCAGCTCTGAGCTCACAGTCAGTGTCACTCAGCTCTCTGCACACAGCAGGGACACAAAACAAATCCTTGTCCTGCTGCACACCAAGGACAACTTTCAGCCCAACAGCACAAACAAGGGTGGCTGGAGGGAGGAACAAGAAGGATGGGAGCTCACAGCCTGGAGCTGGGATTGGACAATTAAACCCCAATGGGCAAATGGAGGAAAACTGATAAAAGTGTGAGGCCTCATGGCCGGTCAGCCATTTTGTGACCATTTTGTGCCCATTTTGTGTCCATTTTGTGCCCCTTTTGTGACCATTTTGGGTCCATTCTGTGACCATTTTGTGTCTATTTTGGGTCCACCTTGGGTGCAGCCCTGGCCAGGCTCTTGTCCTGCCCAAGGTGTCCCCTAAAGGCCTTTCAATAAATCTCTGCTTTATTCTCCAGCTCTGCCCAGTCTCTGTTCCAGCTCAGCCTGCCTAAGGCATCACCACCCTGACCTTCCCCTGGTGCAGCTGAGGCCGTTTCCAGGGAATTGAGGAGAACAAGAAAATCCCCCCTGATTCCCCTTTTCTCCAGGCAGCATCAGTGATCCTGAGCTCCATCAGAGCAGCAGTGTCAGGACTTTAAGAGAAATGGGATTTAAAACATTATTTATTGCTGCAGTCTCATCAAAGGGTGAGAATGTCTTCACCTACACTGAAAGACCCTGGTCAGTGGTCACAAACCCACAATTTACAAGGTCTTTTAAAGGTTAATTATCCAATAAACAAATTATTTTACATAAATTTATAAATTGTATTAATATAAACTATAAATATTTATATTATTGATATTCACCTCCAATATTATTGATATTATTGATATTTGTTTATATTGGTTTATATTTCTATTTTATATTTAGAAATAATTTACATTTACTATAAACGAATTATTCATTCTGCTACAAAAAACATTTTTACTTTCACACCAATCCCTAATTAATTTGTCTTACACATCTGGACTCTCTTGACCAATCATCTCATGACTTACAAACTCACAGTGCTACACCTTAAAACTTATTACCTTTATAACTATGTCTATATTTAATCTTTAAACTTTAAAACTTTCCACCCCTTAGCTTCATGTGTTTCTGTCTAAATTACAAACTCACATTTTTATTTATGGTCCCTAAACTCGGAAGCTTTTTCCAAGGTCTCAAGTTGAACCTTGAGGGGCTTTTTGGGTTGGTTTTTTTTTGTTTGTTTTTTGTTTTTGGTTTTTTGTTTTGGTTTTTTGTTGGGTTTGTTTTGGTTTTTTTTTGTGGGGTGGTTTTGTTATTTTGGTTTTGGGGGTTTTTTTGGTTTGGTTTTTTGGTTGATTTTTTTTTTTTTTTGGGCCTGCATGCACAAGATTTTGAGAATTTTCTGAGCCTGGAAAATTCACACACAGCAGAATATTCTCCCTTCTTCCCTCAAGGAGAGGAGACCAAGCCAACTTTTCCTGCAGAGGAGGTGAAGCAAGACAAGGAGCTGAGGTGTGGGAGGCTCTGAGAACGTCCCACACTACATTTGTTTGGTTAACCTCACACCCCGTGGGTTCAGAACACACCTACAGCCTCTCCAGGATTTTTCTGGCTGGGTTTTTTTGGTTTTTTTTCCTTCCTGTAAATCAAACTCTCTGAGCTGAATCCTTGATAAAAACAGTGACCAGAGGAGTGGGCAATGCACAGAAATAATCAGAAATAAAGCTCAGTTGTGGATGTGCTGCCTGGACACAAACCCTCTCCAAAACACCAAAACAAGCACCCAGCCAGAGAAAAGCCTGGAATCCTTTGCCAGGAGCTTGTGCAGGGACAATTCTCTTGCTTCATTTGCTGCTTTGGGGAGCACTGAGGGGTGATCAGCTCCTGCAGCAACACGTGGGGCTGCCCTGACCCTTTTGTGTCCCCGGGTTTGGCAGGACAGAGCCTGCAGCCACCAGGGCAGGGATGCAGTGGAGCTGCAGGAAATCAGCCTCCACCCTCCTGGCAGCAGGAATTGTTGGTGATCCTGGAGCTGCTGCCTTGGGCTGGGGGGTCCTGCAGGGAGAGGGGCTGACAGACACAGCTCGGAGTTCCTGAGGGGTTGGGAGTTGGACTTGGTGGTGCTTGTGGGTGCCTTCCAACTTAGGCTGTCATTCAGCCCCAATTCAGCTCCAAGTCACCTCTAATTCACCCCAAATTCACCTCCAATTCACCTCCAGGTCAACCCTAATTCACCTCCAATTCACCCCAAATTCACCTCCAATTCAGCTCCTGTTCACCCTCAATTTACCTCCAACTCACCACTAATTCATCCCCAAATTCACCTCCACTTCAACCCAAATTCTCCCCAATTCGCCTCTAATTCACCCCAAATTTACCTCCAATTCACCTCCAGGTCAACCCTAATTCACCTCCAATTCACCCCAAATTCACCTCCAATTCAGCTCCTGTTCACCCTCAATTCACCTCCAACTCACCACTAATTCATCCCCAAATTCACCTCCACTTCAACCCAAATTCTCCCCAATTCGCCTCTAATTCACCCCAAATTTACCTCCAATTCACCTCCAGGTCAACCCTAATTCACCTCCAATTCACCCCAAATTCACCTCCAATTCAGCTCCTGTTCACCCTCACTTCACCTCCAACTCACCACTAATTCATCCCCAAATTCACCTCCACTTCAACCCAAATTCTCCCCAATTCACCTCTAATTCACCCCATATTCACCTCCAATTCATCTCCAATTCCCTTCTAATTCATCCCAAATACACCCCCATTCACCTCTAATTCATTTCCAATTCACCCCCAATTTCCCTCTAATTCACCCCCAATTCACTCTCAATTCACCTCCAATTCATTCCCAAATTCACCCCAAATTCCCCTCTAATTCACCCCAATTTACCCTCAATTTCCTTCTAATTCACTGCCCAATTCACCCCCAATTCCCCTCTAATTCATCCCAAATTCACCCTAAATTCACCTGCAACTCACCCCAAATTCACCTCTAATTCACTCCTCAATTCACCCTCAATTCCTCCCCAATTTATCCCAAATTCACTCCCAATTCCCCTCTAATTCCCCCCAAATTCCCCCCCACAGCCAGGGATTCAGGAATAGAATTCCCACTGCTCCAACACCCTCCATGCACGGAATTCTGCCCCTCAAACTCTTGCCCATTCTACAATCTGAACTCTGCAGTTCCCCAAAGAAGGGAAAGCAGCAATCACAAAGGAAGGTAAAAAAAATCTCATTTTTCCACATTTCCTCCTTCCCTTCTCCCTCCGAGCCTGGAATTGCTGTCAAAGAGAGAACAAATCCTGCTCCTGCTTCCCCTTCCTAAATTCTCATTTTTTTATCATTTCCTCTCCTCCACCCTCATTTTTTGGAGCAAAACTTCACCTAAGACAGGAACCACCCCAACCCTGCCAACAAATCCCTGTGTGGAACAAACACTTGGGGAGCTGCACCCAGCAAATAAATGCCTGGAATCACAATCCAGCCCTGAGAGAGAGGAGAGCTGGGAGCAAACAGGCCAGAAAAACCCTCGAGCTCAGAGAAACATTTTGTCCTGTCCTCAAAATTCCGCCAGGCTGGGACTGCAGGTCCCTTTCAAGGGCTCTTTTCTTTATCCCAGATAACCAAGCTGGCCCAGCCTGGCTGGATTTTAAGCAAAGCCAGAAAAACTCTTGGTTCTGTGGCCTTCCTGCTGTGAAAAACAAAAAAAAGAAAATTCATCCTGTGGCTGAAATTTCAGAGTTATGAAAGCAGCTTTAAAGGGGCCAGTGCTGGGTCAGAACAGCCTGGGACTCCCAAGTTTTGGGTTTTCATTCCTTCCTCCACAACAGCACTCCAGGATTTTTCCAGCCCAGCTTCAGGTTGGGTTTGGGTTGGGGAATTGAAGTGATTTTGTAATTTGAAAGTGAATTTGTAATTTTGAAATGGAGGCTGGGAAGTGCTGGTCTGACAGACTCAGGGACAGCCCAGGGACAGCTGCAGCCAGCCCAAAAATCGCCCCTGCAGCTCTGGAATCACTCCTGCAGTTCTGGAATCACTCCTGCAGCTCTGGTTACAGCTCCCAGCCCTCCTCCCCTCAAACCATGCCGGGCACAAATCCTTTTCCAGCGTCCAGCTGCTCCCTGCTAAGCCCTGACACCAAACTGGGAACCTCCAGCCTTGTGCCCTCCACTCTGAGCCACGGCAGGATGTGTCCCAAAAACCAGGAATTGTGCAGACACCAAACTGGGAACCTCCAGCCTCATTCCCTCCACTCTGATGGATTGTCCCACAAACCAGGGACACCAAACTGGGAACCTCCAGCCTCGTCCCCTCCACTCTGAGCCACGCCAGGATGGGTTCCAAAAACCAGGAATCCCTGGGAAAAGGGATCCACGTGTCCCACAAACCAAGAATTGATGGGAAAAGGGACACACGTGTCCCACAAACCAGGAATCGTCCTGACACCAAACTGGGAACTTCCAGACTCATTCCCTCCTCTCTGAGCAGCATGGCCATGCTAGGATGTGTCCCACAAAACAGATACCATCAGGAAAAGGGACCCACGTGTCCCACAAACCAGGAACCACCAGGAAATGGGACCCACGTGTCCCACAAACCAGGAATTGTCCAGACACCAAACTGGGAACCTCCAGCCTCGTTCCCTCCACTCTGAGCCACTCTAGGATGTGTCCCAAAAACCAGGAATCACTGAGAAAAGGGACCCATGTGTCTCACAAACCAGGAACTGTCCTGACACCAAACTGGGAATATCCAGCCTCATCCCCTCTGCTCTGAGCCATGCCTGGATGGGTCCCAAAAACCAGGAATCACTGAGAAAAGGGACCCATGTGTCTCACAAACCAGGAACTGTCATGACACCAAACTGGGAACCTCCAGCCTCATTCCCTCCTCTCTGAGCCATACCAGGATGGGTTCCACAAAGCAGGAATTGCTGGGAAAAGGGACCCACATGTCCCAAACCCCAGGAATTGTCCAGAAACCAAATTGGAAACCTCCAGCCTCATCCCCTCCACTCTGATGGATGTGTCCCACAAACCAGGAATTGTCCTGACAAAAAACTGGGAACCTCCAGCCTTGTCCCCTCCACTCTGAGCCACACCAGGATGTGTTCCAAAAACCAGGAAAAGGGATCCACGTGTCCCAAAAACCAGGAATTGTCCAGACACCAAACTGGGAACCTCCAGCCTCGTTCCCTCCACTCTGAGCCACGCCAGGATGTGTCCCAAAAACCAGGAACCACTGAGAAAAGGGACCCATGTGTCTCACAAACCAGGAACTGTCATGACACCAAACTGGGAACCTCCAGCCTCATTCCCTCCTCTCTGAGCCATACCAGGATGTGTTCCAAAAACCAGGAATTCTCCAGACACCAAACTGGGAACCTCCAGCCTCATTCCCTCCTCTCTGAGCCATACCAGGATGGGTTCCACAAAGCAGGAGTTGATGGGGAAAGGGACCCACATGTCCCACAAACCAGGAATTGTCCAGAAACCAAATTGGAAACCTCCAGCCTCATCCCCTCCACTCTGATGGATGTGTCCCAAAAACCAGGAATTGTCCTGACACCAAACTGGGAACCTCCACCCTTGTCCCCTCCACTCTGAGCCATGCCAGGATGTGTCCCAAAAACCAGGAATCCCTGGGAAAAGGGACCCATGTGTCCCACAAACCAGGAACTGTCCTGACAAAAAACTGGGAATATCCAGCCTCGTCCCCTCTGCTCTGAGCCATGCCTGGATGGGTTCCAAAAACCAGGAATTGCTGAGAAAAGGGACCCACATGTCCCACAAACCAGGAATTGTCCTGACGCCAAACTGGGAACCTCCAGCCTCGTTCCCTCCACTCTGAGCAGTGTGGCCACACCAGCATGTGTCCCACAAACCAGGAATCACTGGGAAAAGGGACCCACGTGTCCCACAAAGCAGGAATTGTCCTGACACCAAACGGGGAACTTCCAGCCTCATCCTCTCTACTCTGAGCCATGCCAGGATGTGTCCCACAAACCAGGAATCACTGGGAAAAGGGACCCACGTGTCCCACAAAGCAGGAATTGTCCTGACACCAAACGGGGAACCTCCAGCCTCATCCTCTCTACTCTGAGCCATGCCAGGATGTGTCCCAAAAAACAGGAATCACTGGGAAAAGGGACCCACGTGTCCCAAACCCAGGAATTGCTGAGAAAAGGGATCCACGTGTCCCACAAAGCAGGAATCACTGGGAAAAGGGATCCATGTGTCCCACAAACCAGGAATTGTCCAGACACCAAACTGGGAACCTCCAGCCTCGTCCCCTCCATTCTGAGCTATGCCAGGATGTGTCCCAAAAACCAGCAATCACTGGGAAAAGGGATCCATGTGTCCCAAACCCCAGGAATTGCTGAGAAAGGGACCCACAAGATCTCCCAGCGTGCATTTAATGAACTCTGGAGCTGTAATGGAATTTGCAGCTCCCTGATCCCTACATTAGCAGTGCTTTATTCCTTATCCAGCGATTACAGGGCACGGCTGAACCGCCCTCCTGACAGAGCAGAACTCCACAAAACCTCCCAGATTAACGGGGGCTGTGTCACTGGGAAAATCAGAAAAATCAGGAAAACCCTCCAGCAGAAGGATTCTCCACTGGATGATGCTGCTGAGGCCCCAAACCCCCATCCTGCCTGCAGGGATGTGGGATGAAGGTGAGCAGATGGCTCCTGTCACACAGCCGGGGATGTGCCCGGTGTGTGCTGCTGGAATTCCAGGCTCTCCAAACCCAAAGGAAACAGCAGGAATAAATGATGGATCTGTCAGTGCTGGAGGTTTGTCACAACCAGGAATTATTGCAGGTTCAGACTCATGGGGGGGACCCATCCTGTGAGCAAAGGAGCTGCTGGAAGGAATCAAAGTGAATTTCAGCAGCCACAGAGGTCTCTGGATGCTCCGGGCACAGAAAGATATTTAGGGACTTCACAAAGAGATGTTTAGGATGGACAGGGTGAGAGACAAAACCAGGAGAGGGAATAACTCCTCATTTCATAGGAAAAGCTTCACACAGAGATATTTGGGGTCTTCAGGCAGAGATAGTTGGGGTCTTCCCACAGAGATATTTAGGGTCTTCCCACGGAGATATTTGGGGTCTTCCCATGGAGATTTGAGGTATGGATGGACAAGATGGAGGATAAGACCAGGAGAGGGAATAAATCCTCATTCCACAGGGAAAGCTTCCCACAGAGACATTTGGGGTCATCCCATGGAGATATTTGGGGTCTTCCCACAGAGATATTTGGGGGATGAATGGAAAGGATGGGAAACAAAACCAGGAGAGGGAACAAATCCTCATTCCACGGGGAAAGCTTCCCACAGAGATATTTGGGGTCTGGCAGGACAGGATGGGCAGCTGTAACTGGGACAGCACCTCCTGGCTGGTACCACAGGAAGGAGCAGCTCCAGGGTGACATTTTTGCTTTGACTTCTCCCTTTCTCAGCCTCTTTGACTTTAGAAACACAGCAGTGAAGAGATAATACGGAGATAAGAAAGAGAAAGATAAGAAATGGAGAGATAAGAAAGAAAGAGATGAGAAATAAAGAGATGAGAAATAAAGAGATGAGAAATAAAGAGATAAGAAATAAAGAGATGAGAAATAAAGACAGGTATTAGGATGGATCCAGGTAATTTCAAGCTGCTTTTATGATAATTTCTCCTCTCTCGTGCTGCTGGAGCAGGAACTGGGCTCATTTTAATTCAGGCTCTGTGTGGGTGTCCTGTCACCCACATGGGGCACCCTGCTCCCAGAAGAAGCAACAAAACCCAATTCCAAATCAATGCCAAAACCCATTTGTTACATCGATCTGGCTCAACAGATGAACACCCCGGCGATCCTGTCATTCAAATTTGCTTTTAAGTAGCAAGTTGATAAGTTTGGCTGCCCTCAAACCGCCTGGATACATCACACTGAATTTTTTTTCCTGTGCAGGCCTTTGCTGACACATTCAGCCAGCCCTCCAACTGGTTCTGCTGGCTTTAAACTCATCTAATTCCACCTCTTTATCACGCTCAGCCACATCAGTTTGACTCAGGGTTTTAATTCTTCCCGCTCTGCTTGTAACAGCCCGGTCAGAGCTAGAAAATCCCTCCTGAATGTACTCGTTTTTCCACTTCCCTTTCCTCTGGCAAAGCGACTTGCTGAAATTTTTTTTTTGTTTGAATTCCTTGCCTCTATCCTGGAGCTGGGATTGCATCCCTGCCCCTTTCCCTGCCTAAGGAGAGCCACAGACAAACATCCCTGGGTCACTGCCTGAGGAAAGCTCTGAAATTTTATTGTTTAATATTATTCATTGTTTAATATCATTCATTTTTTCATGGTTGTCAATACTTTGTTTGCAAAATAATCGATTTTTTCCCCACTTTTCTCCAAGATTTTCTCCAAATCCTCTGACCCTCTGAATTTGCTGTCTCTTCAAAACAATAACAAAATTTATTGTTTAATATTATTAATTTTTAATATTGTTCATTTTTTAATATTATTCATTTCTTCATGGTTGTGAATACTTTGCTTGTAAAAGAATCGATTTTTTCCCCACTTTTCTCCAAGATTTTCTCCTGAACCAATTAGGAGAGAGGCTGCTGCTGAAAAAATCTGCCTTTTAAAGACTCTGCCTTTTAAGTCCTAAATCTGCCTTTTAAAAGACTCTTTCCCCCCAAATTTTGTCTCTAACCAAGGCACCCACTCAGCAGCATGGTTTGGATGTCCATGCAGGGATATTCCAACCATCCCAGGGAGAAGATTCCAGCAGCTCTGCCTCATCCATGCCCTGGGAGGCCTGAGCTCACAGCAGGCCTGATTAATCAGCCTCATTAATAACAACAATTACATCAGCAGCGTCAGTGATGGAGACAAAGGATGGGCTCCCACCCTTTGGGGAGTTCCCTCAGAGCAATTTGGGGTTTTGGGGGGAGCTGCAGCCAGGCCCAGCCTCTGTCAGTTTCCCCAGAGAAATTTGGGGGAGCTGCAGCTGGGCCCAGCCTCTGTCAGTTCCCTCAGAGCAATTTGGGGTTTTTGGGGAGCTGTAGCCAGGCCCAGCCTCTGTCAGTTCCCTCAGAACAATTTGGGGTTTTGGGGGAGCTGCAGCCAGGCCCAGCCTCTGTCAGTTCCCTCAGAACAATTTGGGGTTTTGGGGGAGCTGCAGTCAGGCCCAGCCTCTGTCAGTTCCCCCAGAGAAATTTGGGGGAGCTGCAGCTGGGCCCAGCCTCTGTCAGTTCCCTCAGAGCAATTTGGGGTTTTGGGGAGCTGTAGCCAGGCCCAGCCTCTGTCAGTTCCCCCAGAGAAATTTGGGGGAGCTGCAGCCGGGCCCAGCCTCTGTCACTTGTTCTGTCAGAGCAATTTGGGGTTTTTGGGGAGCTGCAGCTGGGCCCAGCCTCTGTCAGTTCCCTCAGAACAATCTGGGGTTTTTGGGGAGCTGCAGCCAGGCCCAGCCTCTGTCAGTTCCCCCAGAGAAATTTGGGGGAGCTGCAGCTGGGCCCAGCCTCTGTCAGTTCCCTCAGAGCAATTTGGGGTTTTTGGGGAGCTGTAGCCAGGCCCAGCCTCTGTCAGTTCCCCCAGAGAAATTTGGGGGAGCTGCAGCCGGGCCCAGCCTCTGTCACTTGTTCTGTCAGAGCAATTTGGGGTTTTTGGGGAGCTGCAGCCAGGCCCAGCCTCTGTCAGTTCCCTCAGAACAATTTGGGGTTTTGGGGGGAGCTGCAGCCAGGCCCAGCCTCTGTCACTTGTTCTGTCAGAACAATTTAGGGTTTTTGGGGAGCTGCAGCCAGGCCCAGCCTCTGTCACTTGTTCTGTCAGAACAATTTAGGGTTTTTGGGGAGCTGCAGCCAGGCCCAGCCTCTGTCACTCGTTCTGTCAGAGCAATTTGGGGTTTTTGGGGGAGCTGCAGCCAGGCCCAGCCTCTGTCAGTTCCCTCAGAGCAATTTGGGGTTTTTGGGGGGAGCTGCAGCCGGGCCCAGTCTCTGTCACTTGTTCTGTCAGAGCAATTTGGGGTTTTTGGGGGAGCTGCATCCGGGCCCAGCTTCTGTCACTTGTTCTGTCAGAACAATTTGGGGTTTTTGGGGAGCTGCAGGCAGGCCCAGCCTCTGTCACTCGTTCTGTCAAAGCAATTTGGGGGTTTGGGGGGAGCTGCATCCGGGCCCAGCTTCTGTCACTTGTTCTGTCAGAACAATTTGGGGTTTTTGGGGAGCTGCAGGCAGGCCCAGCCTCTGTCACTCGTTCTGTCAAAGCAATTTGGGGTTTTGGGGAGGTGCAGCCAGGCCCAGCCTCTGTCACTTGTTCCTGCTCTTCCCTCACTCCCCTGGGAATATTCCTGGAGCTCATTTCCAGCTCTCACAGAGCCACAGGATGGGTTGGGTTTGAGAGGAAACCTCCAAAAATCCTCCAGGGCCACCTCCCACTATCCCAGCTTGCTTCAAGCCCCACCTGCCTGGTCTTGAACACTTCCAGGCTATTCCATCCCTGGGAATTTTCAAGGCTGGACAGAGCCACAGCTTCTCTGGGCTTCATTTTTTGATTTTGTTTTTCTTTAAAGAATGAATCAAGGAATCACAAAATGCTTTGGGTGGGAAGGGACCTTTAAAAAAACCCTAAAATGGTCAGTGTCTCAGGACACTTCCAGACTCCTCCATCCCTGGAAATTTTCGAGGTTGGGCAGAGCCACAACTTCTCTGGCCTTCATTTTTTAAAAAAAGAATGAATCAAAATGCTTTGGGTGGGAAGGGACCTTAAAAAAACCCCCCAAAATAATCAGATTTATTCACCTAAGCTGCTCCTTAAAGGGTCAGGACAGCAATGAATCCTTTTTCTGCAGCACTCCAGGCCACCAGCTTCCCTGCCAAGCCAAAAAAGATGTTCCTAGATATCCCAAACTCCTCGTGGGAGATAAAAGCCACCTTTATCTGCTGGGGCTGCACTCCCATGTGCAAGAACAGGTCCTTCCAGGTCATTAAATTGTTTACTGGAGATGCAGACACGCCTCTACAGGATGCCTGGCAGAAATCAGCTCTCTGTGCCAAGCTGGAGGTGAGACACCTTTATATCTGGGATTTAAAACATTAAAAAAGAAGATTTTCTTTGCAGGAACTGGGATTTATGAAGTGGGAAGCAGCGAGGGCGTTCTGAGGATGGATTTGACAGAGAGATGATTGTTAATTATTGGGAGATGTTTAATCCGGTGTTTGTTCATCCTGGGTAATTTCTTCTTTTTTTTTTTTTTCCACTTTAGATTTTTTTTTTTTTTTTAAGATTTTTTCCCCTCCCTGTGTGTGGCAAACAGAAGACAATTTGATTTTTTCCAAGGCCCTCCATGGAGGAGAACAAACCAGCTGGAAAATGTGGCACAAACCTTCTCTGGGAAGTGCAGAGGGGCTCTGTGGATGCAGCAGGAAAAGGAGGGGGATTCCTACACTGGGATGAGAAACCTTAAAAATTTTTAAGGTTTAAAATTTTTTCCCTCTTCCACAAAGTTTCCTATGGCAAAGGACTTCAATTTTTGCTGCCTGAGTCTCTGCTGAGAAGGTGGAGCCTTCCCTCACCTCATTTTTATCTCTATTTTTGTACAAATTGGTATATTTTACTTCTTTATAGTTGTAATATTTCAGGGACATGCCATGTCCTGTGGGAGCAATCCCATCCCTTACACACATCCAGAGATTCTCTTCCCTTCCCAACAAATAATTACAACAAAAGAACTAATTAAAGACCTGTAAGGAAGGAAAATACAGGAAGAGGCTAAACCCTGCAGCCTTTGAGAAAACCTGAATAGTTACACTTGGTTCTCTTTTTTTTTTTTTCCCTTCTAATGTCACAATTTCCCAATATTCAAGGTGTAAACTCTGAATAATTACACTTGGTTTTCCTTTTTTTCCTTCCAACATCAGAATTTCTCAATATTTGAGGTACAAGCTCTGAATAACTCTGCTTGCTTCCTCTTTTTCCTTCTAATGTCAGAATTTCTCAATATTCAAGGTACAAACTCTGAATAATTACACTTGGTTTTCCTTTTTTCCCTTCTAATGTAAGGATTTCACAATATTCAAGGTACAAACTCTGAATAATTACACTTGGTTTTCCTTTTCTCCCTTCTAATGTCAGGATTTCACAATATTCAAGATGCAAACTCTGAATAAATTGACTTGCTCCTTCTTTTTCCTTCTAATATCAGAATTTCCCAATATTCAAGATGCAAACTCTGAATAAATTGACTTGCTCCTTCTTTTTCCTTCCAATGTCAGGATTTCTCAATATTCAAGGTACAAACTCTGAATAATTACACTTGGTTTTCCTTTTTTTCCTTCTAATGTCAGGATTTCTCAATATTCAAGGTACAAACTCTGAATAAATTGACTTGCTCCTCCTTTTTCCTTCTAATGTCAGAATTTCTCAATATTTGAGGTACAAAGTCTGAATAATTCTACTTGCTGCTTCTTTTTCCTTCTAATGTCAGGACTTCCCAATACTCAAGATGCAAACTCTGAATAATTCAACTTGCTTCCTCTCTTTCCTTCTAACGTCAGCATTTCTCAACATCCGAGGTGTTCCCAGTTTAAACATCCCCCTGCTGCTCATATTCCAGCCCTCCTGAAATACCCAAGCTCGTTCCTCCAGCCTCATCTCTTGTTCTCCCTCTAACAGTCAGACTGTGTCTGGCCATGGGGGAAATAGTTCATAATTCCAGGCTTAAATAAGTGGCTTTTGATAAAGCTCCAAGAGAGAGCTCTGAGAGCTGTTTTGTTTTTATGGACGGAGCAGACAGAGCAGAATGATGTTGCCTGCATGCTAAGAAACTTGGCCTCGAGCCCACACACACACACACACAGAGCACGGGCAAAATAAATAAATAAGCACATCAATCAATGCTGACGTCACCAGGAAAAGGGTCACTGCCATGTGGGACATCTGGACAGTGAAGTCACAGCTCTGGCCCGATGCCACCGAGCACTTCACATGCTCTGCAGCACAATGGGATGGAATGACAGGCAAAAAATGAATTAAAAAAAATTTAAAATGGTGTGAGGGGAAAGGTGGGTAAATCCTAATTGATGCTAAGCGAGCAGAGGATTAAAGCAGACCTAAAAGTGGCACGATTCCTGGGTAGGGACAAAGCTGTCATCTCACCAGACAGCAGCAGGGAGAGCAGGATCTCTCCCTCTCCCCGCAGAATTCCAAGGAAACCACGTGCGGGAGGGACCCTTCCCACATCCCCGCCCGCAGCAGCCGCTCGCCCCGGTGTTGGTGTTACCTACAGCCCTTCCACAACCACACACAACCACAAAACGCCGATCTGCCAGCCCAGCCTCAGCCGCAGCCCTTCCGGATGGAGCCTGCATCCCCAAGAAATCATTTTTAAACGCGCTTCCAACACAACTCAAGCTGGTTTGGTTTTTTGGGGTTTTTTTTTGTAACAAACAAAAAGATTCCGAGAAGGAACAACGCGAAATAGCTGCAGGAAGCAGAGACCCTCCCCGACAGCTCCTTCCCCTGCACACACAGGCAGCCCGAGCCGCTGCTGCTGCAGGCTTTTGTCTGTGTTTGGCTCCTGCGGGGATGGCTCCCCGAGGATGCTCCGCTCTGCCCTCGATGCCAGCAGCACATCCGAGCCCACCCGGCCCCGCAGCTCCGGGATGCTGCCGGCACAATGGAGCGTCAGCGGCTCCTTCCCCTCCCAGCCCCGGGCATTGCTGCATTTCTGCATTTCTGCAGCGGCCTGATGTGGATGTGAGCAGAGCCAAGCCGGAGCCTTTGTTGTCACAGCCCAGATTCCTTCAAGACCGCTTTAAAAAAAATGAATCCGCCCTCCAAGAGATGGGAATGTGAGCGCATGGAAAATGAGTGTATTCCTCAGCCGCGGCTCTGCGGGCGGCTCCAGGCAGCGCCGCCCGGCTGAGCCCCGCGGGGTGATGCCCGCTCGCCCTGCTCCCAACGGGACCCGGCGCTGCCCAGCCCTGCAAATCCCGAATTTCTCATCTGCCAAGCGCCCGAACGCAGCGGGGGAGGGATGGGGGATGCGGGAGGGATGTGGGGTACGGCAGGGATGGGGGACACGGCGGGGAGGGATGCGGGGAACGGGAAGGAGGATGCGGGAGGGATGCGGGCACGGCCGGGCAACGCCTGCGGCCGGAGGCATCCCCGGCTGCCGGCCGAGCGCGCTGGGCCCCGGCTCCAGCCCCTCCGCGGGCCCGGGGCTGCGGGGCCGGTCCCTCTGCCCAGGCGGGGCCCTGCTCGTCCTCCCGTCTCCCCCGAACCATTCACGGAGCGGCCGCAGCGCTTACCGGAACCGGGGCGAGTCCTTGATGCACTCCTCGAACTCCACCGTCATCCTGCCGGCTCGGCCGCGCTGCGCTCAGCGGAGGAAGCGCATCGCCCGCCGGCTGCGAGACAGCGGAGCGCCCGCCCCCCGCTCCGGCCCGCCTCCCGCGGCACCGGCACCGGCACCGAACCGGCTACGGAACCGGCTACAGCCCAGCCTCCCGCGGCACCGAACCGGCTACGGAACCGGGTACGGCTCCGGGTACAGCCCAGCCTCCCGCGGCACCGGCACCGAACCGGCTACGGCTCCGGGTAAGGCACCGGGTACGGCTCCGGGTACAGCCCAGCCTCCCGCGGCACCGGCACCGAACCGGCTACAGCCCTGACACGGCACCGGTGCAGAACCGCGGACACGGCACCGGCCACAGCCCAGCCCCGGGTACGGCCCCGGCCCGCCTCCCGCGGCACCGACACGGCCCCGACACGGCAGTGAGTCAGAGCGGGCCCGCCTCCCCCAGCACCGGGTACAGCCCCCGCTACAGCCCCGGCACGGCTCCCGTAACAGCGCAGAGCCGCCTCCTGCACAACCGCGTACGGAACCGGACCGCCGCCCGCACACCGGACACGGCACGGGCACGGCACGGGCAAGGCACAGGGCACGGCACGGACACTGCGCGGACACTGCGCGGACACGGCACGGGCATAGCCCTGATCCCCCTTCTGCACACCGGACATAGCACGGACACAGCACGGACCCCCCTGATCCCCCTTCTGCACACCGGACACAGCACGGACACAGCACGGACCCCCCTGATCCCCCTTCTGCACACCGGACACAGCACGGACACAGCACGGACCCCCCTGATCCCCCTTCTGCACACCGGACACGGCACGGACACAGCCCTGACCTCCTCCCGCACACCGGACACGGCGCTGGCCCCTCCGGGCCCCCCAGCCCCTCCGCCCCCCGGCTGCGCTGGGTGGGTGACCCGGGGCGCGTCCCCGCTCCTCAGATCCATGGATTCTGTCCGGCTGGGAAGGACCTCAGGGATCCCCGAATCACGGAATCCCCGGAGTCGGGGAGAGCTCGAAGATCAGCTCGGCACCCCCAAAGCGCCTCAGCCAGGGCACCTCCAGGGACGGGCACCCCACTGCCTCCCTGGGCAGCCATTCCAAAGCCTGAGCACCCCAAGTTTTCCAGCATCTGATCCAAATTTCCCATCTCAGCTTCCTCTTCTCCTCTCACTGCGGGCATAGCAGAGAGCAGGTCCCACCTGCACACCCCTCCTGTCACAAACCCCCTGAGCCTCCTCTTCTCCAGCCTGACCAAACCCAGCTCCCTCAGCTGTTCCTCAAAAGCCATTTTTAGCCCTCTGAGAGCCTCCTTGGCCTTCCCTGGACGTGCTCCAGCCCCTCCATGTCCTTTTTAAAGTGAAACCATCGACTGCAACCTGTGACCCAGCTGCCCCTTGTCACCCAGACCTGGCACTGAGTGACACATCCAGAGTTTCCTTAAAAATCTGCAGGAATGGGGACTCCAGCACCTCCCTGGACACCCCAGTATTATTCCAAGATATATAATGATATATAATACATATATTCCAATATCCAATCACCCTTTCTTGAGGAAAATTTTGCCATTTCCTCATATTTGGGTGAAGATGGGTGCTCAGAAGACACTCGGGACTGATACCAGCTCAGGTGGATTGTGACAACCTCACATCAGCAAAGAATTTTTTTGCCATGAGGGTGTTAAAAAATGCCAAAGATTGCTCAGAGAGGTTTGTCTGGAAATATTCCTATCCCTGGGAACATCCAAGGTCAGGGTGAGCAAACTGGCCTGGTGCAAAGTGACCCTGCTCATGGCAGAGGGTTGAAATGGCTGAATTTAAACTTCCCAATCCCAAACCATCCCAGGATTTCCAGGCAGGATTTCCAGGCAGGAAGGATTGTGTGTGCACCGCAGGAAGAACAATCACAACCCAACGGTGCAATTCCATAACCAGCAGCAGCAGCAGGATTGGCATCAATCCTGCCCCTCCTTAATCTCATTTTTAATTTTCCATAGGCAGTGGATTTGCTGCTGCCAGCAGCCACGGGATAAATCTGCAGGAATCACCGGGGCAAGGAGCACATCTGGGTTTGTGGGTCCGGCTGAGCTGAACTCCATTGCCACGGGACAGGCAACAAAGTGTGCTGTGGCTAAATGAGATTAATTAGTCCTGATCTTCCACCCACCGAGCACCACAGGCACAACAGCAGCAACCACATCGTTCAGTGAGGGTTTAAATGAACTTTCTGTGAACTGAGGGAAGGGCCTGGAGTGGAAATCCTATTTTTAAAGAAAATCCTGCACTTAAACTAAAGGAACAACAGGCCCAGGGGTGTCTGAATCCATGGCAGTGTCACAAGGAGGCCTCACCTCAGCCATGGACAGAACAGTGATGAAATGAGGTGTTTTATGCCATTTTTGTACACAAATTAGAGCCAAAATGTATCTCTAGACCAGGCTCTCATTTCTGAGTTCCCAAAAGCAGAAGAAAGGCCTGAAGCAAAAATTCCATGTTTTAAGAAAATCCTGTATCTAAACTAAAGGAACAACAGGCCCAGGGGTGCCTGAATCCATGGCAGTGTCACAAGGAGGCCTCACCTCAGCCATGGACAGGAACAGTGATGAAATGAGGTGAAATGAGGTGTTTAATGCCACTTTTGTACACAAATTACAGCCAAAATTCACCTCTAGACCAGGCCCTTGTTTCCATCTGAATTCCCAGAAGTGAGAGAAAGGCCTGAAGTGGAAATGCCATGTTTGAAGAAAATCCTACACCTAAACTAAAGGAACAACAGGCCCAGGGGTGTCTGAATCTATGAGTGTCACACGGAGGCCTCACCTCAGCCATGGACAGGAACAGTGATGAAATGAGGTGAAATGAGGCGTTTAATGCCATTTTTGTACACAAATTACAGCCAAAATTCACCTCTAGACCAGGCCCTTGTTTCCATCTGAATTCCCAGAAGTGAGAGAAAGGCCTGAAGTGGAAATGCCATGTTTGAAGAAAATCCTACACCTAAACTAAAGGAACAACAGGCCCAGGGGTGTCTGAATCTATGAGTGTCACACGGAGGCCTCACCTCAGCCATGGACAGGAACAGTGATGAAATGAGGTGAAATGAGGTGTTTAATGCCATTTTTGTACACAAATTACAGCCAAAATTCACCTCTAGACCACCTGAGTTCCCTGAAGTAAAAGAAAGGCCTGAAGTGGAAATGCCATGTTTGAAGAAAATCCTACACCTAAACTAAAGGAACAACAGGCCCAGGGGTGTCTGAATCCATGGCAGTGTCACAAGGAGGCCTCACCTCAGCCATGGACAGAAGAGTGATGAAATGAGGTGAAATGAGGTGTTTAATGCCATTTTTGTATACAAATTACAGCCAAAATTCACCTCTAGACCACCTGAGTTCCCTGAAGTAAAAGAAAGGCCTGAAGTGGAAATGCCATGTTTGAAGAAAATCCTACACCTAAACTAAAGGAACAACAGGCCCAGGGGTGTCTGAATCCATGGCAGTGTCACAAGGAGGCCTCACATCAGCCATGGACAGGAACAGTGATGAAATGAGGTGAAATGAGGTGTTTAATGCCACTTTTGTACACAAATTACGGCCAAAATGCACCTCTAGACCAGGCTCTCATTTCCACCTGAGTTCCCAAAAGTAAAAGAAAGGCCTGAAGCAAAAATTCCATGTTTTAAGAAAATCCTGTATCTAAACTAAAGGAACAACAGGCCCAGGGGTGCCTGAATCCATGACAGTGTCACAAGGAGGCCTCATGTCAGCCATGGACAGGAACAGTGATGAAATGAGGTAAAATTAGGTGTTTAATGCTATTTTTGTACACAGATTACGGCCAAAATTCACCTCTAGACCAGGCTCTTGTAGCCAGGCCCTGTTTTGTTGGCCACAGCCAAGAGTGAGAGCAAAAATCTGAGTTAAGACTTATCAGATGCTGGAGTGTTCTGAGGAATTCAGGGGAAGGAATCAGCCCTGGCACACCCCTCAGCCCAGGAGAAGGGGTGAGGTGACCTCGTGTGGCCTCTGTTTTGTTTGGTTTCACAGAGATCAAACCAACCCAAGGCTCCTTTTCCATGGTGCTGCCAGTGATGCCTTTTGGGGCTACCTAAAACCAGAGGCCAGACAAAATTACGGGAATAAAAAGCAGTTGTATTTATTGAGGGGCCTTCAGGTACATTTAGGGCAGATGAAGCCCACCCAAAAAGGGACAGTGGGTCACTGGTTTTCACACTTTAGTAAATTTGCAGATTAGGGGTTAATCCTCCAATTACAGCTTCAGGTAATGAAGTAATTTACCCCAAGTTTGCTCCTCCTCAACTCATTTTTATTTAAATTTCTCAAGGCCTGGAGCAGTGAGGTGTCCTTGATTCCTGGACAGGAATTGTTGTGTCTGACCAAAATGTAAAGACAGCAGCTCACACTCAATATGGAGTTTAGAGTTCTACACTAAAGAACCGCAGGATTACAAACACATGAACAATATAGGAGTTAAAATCTGAAAGCATCACCAGCAGGGATGGAAGCGAGCCTGCATGAGGCCAGGGATTAGAAACCCCCCTCCTCTCCAAAGCTGAGATTCATCACTTTCATTATAACAGAGTCTGGCTGCCATTGTGTGGCCTGAAAGCTGCCGGGATTTTGCCATTCAAAACAGATCTCAGACTTGCATGAGGGGAATTTTTCTCTCCAGGGATTTTTCTCTCCCTCTCCCTGCTTTTACCCATCAGTTGGGTGCCTGTTCGTGCTGGTTTAAGGTTCTTGCCCATCCAGATATTGCAGTTCAGTGTTTTAGAATGAGTTTTAAATACATGTTGCAGGCACTGAGGACATCTGCAGCCTTTGTGTTTTACCATTATCTTGGTTTATTTTTGTCCCTGGAGCTGTCATTTTCCCCTCAGCTGTTATTTACACATTTTTGCATGGATTGGGAATAGCCTGGAATGCCTGGGCTGGCGGGATTTGGGTTGGAAGGGACCTTAAAAATCAGTCAGTTCCCACCCCCTGCCACCAACAGGGACCTTCCACCATCCCAGGGTGCTCCAACCTGGCCCTGGGCACTTCCAAGGATCCAGGGGCAGCCACAGCCTCTCTGTGAATTCCATTCTGAGGCCTCCCCACCCTCCTAGCCAGGAATTCCTTCCCAATATCCCACCTATCCCAGCCCTCTGGCAGTGGGAAGCCATTCCCTGTGTCCTGTCACTCCATCCCTTGTCCCCAGTCCCTCTCCAGCTCTCCTGGAGCCCCTTTAGGTCCTGGAAGGTGCTCTGAGGTTTTCCTGGAGCTTCTCTTTTCCAGGTTTTTAGCATTCCCAGCTCTCCCAGCCTGATCCAGCCCTTGGAGCAGCTCCGTGGCTTCCTCTGGACTTGCTCCAGCAGCTCCACATCCTCTTTGTGCTGGAGGCTCCAGAGCTGGAAACGGATATCCAACCCCTATAAACCATCCCATGTGCTGGGATGTCCCCACAGCCCATCCCAGTTCCCATCCCCGGTCCCCATGAGCCTGTCCCAGTTCCCACCAGCCCATCCCTATGAGCACATCCCAGTTCCCATCCCTGGTCCCCATGAGCCCATCCCCGTTCCCCGTGAGCACATCCCAGTTCCCCTCAGTCTATCCCCGGTTCCCATAAGCCCATCCCAGTTCCTATGTGCCCATCCCCGTTCCCCATGAGCCCAGCCCATCCCCGTTCCTCCCCATCCCATCCCCGTTCCCCTCCATCCCATCCCCGTTCCCCCGAGCCCATCCCCGTTCCCTATGACCCCAACCCGGTCCCCCCGAGCCCGTTCCCATTCCCCCCATCCCATTCCCGTCCCCGTTCCCCATGAGCCCAGCCCATCCCCTTCCTCCCCATCCCATCCCCGTTCCCCTCCATCCCATCCCCGTTCCCCTCCATCCCATCCCCGTTCCCCCGAGCCCATCCCCGTTCCCTAAGACCCCATCCCGGTTCCCCCGAGCCCATCCCCGTTCCCCATGACCCCATCTCCGTTCCCTATGACCCCATCCCCGGTCCCCATGAGCCCATCCCGGTTCCCCCGAGTCCATCCCGGTTCCCCCCCACGCCGTCCCGCTCCCCCCGTTCCGCGGCGGAAGCGGCGGTGCCGGGCGGGGGAAGGGGCGGTGCTGCCCGGGCCGCCGCTGCCCGCCCCGCTCCGTGCCGGGGTCTGTCCCGGGTCTGTCCCGGGGTCCCGGCCGGCCCGAGCCCGGCCCCAGCCATGCTCTGTGCCCCTGCCCGGTACCTGGTGTTCTTTCAGTATTTTGGCACCAGGTACAGGTACGTGCCCCGCTGTGCCCCAGCCACGTGCGGCCCCGGGGAGCTGGGGAGGGATGGGAGAGAGCAGGGGTTGGGAGGAGAGCAGGGGTTGGGATAGAGCTTGGGGATAGAGCTTGGAGAGGGCAGAATTTGGAGAGAACAGGGTCTAGGAGAGAACAGGGTCTGGGAGAGCAGGGTTTGGGGACAGAGCTTGGGGATAGAGCTTGGAGAGGGCAGAATTTGGAGAGAACAGGGTCTAGGAGAGAACAGGGTCTGGGAGAGCAGGGTTTGGGGACAGAGCTTGGGGATAGAGCTTGGAGAGGGCAGAATTTGGAGAGAACAGGGTCTGGGAGAGAACAGGGTCTGGGAGAGCAGGGTTTGGGGACAGAGCTTGGGGATAGAGCTTGGAGAGGGCTGAGTTTGGAATGGCAGAATTTGGAGAGAACAGGGTTTGGGGGATAGAGCTTGGAGATAAAATTTGCAGAGGGCTGAGTTGGAAAGGCAGAATTTGGAGAGAACAAGGTTTGGGAGAGCAGGGTTTGGGGATAAAGCTTGGGGATAGAGCTTGGAGAGGGCTGAGTTTGGAAAGGCAGAATTTGGAGAGAGCAAGGGTTGGGAAAGGAGAGTTTGAGGGGAGCAGAGAGTTTGGGCAGGCTGGACTTTGGGGAGGAAGGAATGAGAACAGAGTTTGAGATAGCAGAAGTTAGAGAGCAGAGTTTGGGATAACAGAATTTAGAGAGCAGAATTTGGGAAGAGCAGAGTTTGAGGAGTGCAGAGTTTGGGAAGAGCAGAGTTTGAGGAGTGCAGAGTTTGGGATGACAGTTTGGGTTTAGCCCCAGGATGTTTCTCAGCCCTTCAGCAGCCTGTGTGGATGGCAGTGAAGCTCATCACCAACTGTCTTTGTGGCCTTTTAGTCAATTTGTGGCATTCACAAGTCCTGTCCTACAACTGGCAACCAACTCCTGGCCCTAAAATAGTTTTCTCTTAAACTAATTTAATTTATCTGCCTTATTCTCCTGTCAGCCTCTGTCTCAAGGGCCAGTCCAAAAAGAAACAGTTGAAGGATTATTTTATTTCCAGCATCCCTTCTTGAAAAGAACCACTTTTAATTTTCATTATTTTAATAAGTTTAGTAACCAATAAGGCACTTTTCCTGCCAATTCCTGAGTGTTTGATCCCTGCAAGTTCTGTGGGAAGATCCAGGAAGTCCTGGATTTGTTGGTGGGCTCTGTCAAGTCCCTAAATGTTGACACACATCAATAAATTGTGTTTGTTTTCCTCTGCAGTGGGGTTATGGAGACCAAGAGCGATCAGGCCCTGGTTGGAGTCCAGAATTATTTGGAGGTAGGTCCTTGCTAATCCTGTTGTCATGAAAATGAAGCTTTTGGGGTCACATTGTTCAGCTCCAGAAATTACCAGGGGTAAATATTATTTTGAGGTGGACACTCAATAAAACCAGCAGAGTGGTGAACACTGTAAAGTTCAAAACAAAAGATTTAAAGTGATGTCATCATACAGATTCTGACCTTAAAAAGATGTGAACCCTTCAGTGAGATTTAATTGAGCCCTGATCTGACTCTGAGAGCCCCTAGCCCACCTGAGCTTTGTTAGGATTTGTGGCTTTCTCCTTAAAAGTGCCTCAGTTCTGCTTCGTGTCTAATTCCTTCATGGGTTTAGCAGCTGGATGCTGTCTCCTCCCAGGAGAGGATGTCCCTGACAGAGGTTTTCAGAACAAAGCACAGCAGGATGTCCATTGTTCTGTGCTTCTTCCATTTTTTCTTTGGAGTTCTGTTATGCTAGTGGGGAAAAAAGTTATGATCCAGTTATCCCTGCACTGCTGCCAGGGATTCCTTTGGATCTGAGAATGGTTTGAGGACCCCAAGTGCTGTTTGGGCTGGCAGTGAGTGTGAACAGGAGTGTAAAAACCCCATTTTTACACCCAGGAGTAGAAAATGGGTCACCTGAGCATCATAATCCAATTGTGAATTAAAATTGTGAATGAATTACAAGCTGCTGTTGAGCTGCTGAGTCTGGTGCAGGGCAGGAATGAAAAGGAAGCTGAATTATTTCTCTTGTCTTGGAGTTCCAAATGAAGCTTTGTGCCTGCTTGGAAGATAAGAGGCTGTTGAAGAGCTGATTTCTGCAGGTCACACCACACCTGGGCATTCATTTTGTCACTCATTTGTGGTCAGTCTGTCTGACCCAAATCACAAATTGCATCCCTGGTGGTGTGAAGGACAGAGCTGGCCAGGAGCAGCCTTGGTGTCCCACCCAAGTGTCACAGCCAGGACTTCCCCTGAGGTTCCCTGAGGCTGAGAATTCCTGCTGCTCTCACCCCAAAGGAAAGTGCCAGGAATTATGGCTGGAATCAGAGTCCTCAGGGTGAATTCATGTGGCTTCTTGCCCGAGACTGTGGCAGAGAAAGTGTCTAAAAATTGTGCAGATCCTGCAAGAAGAGGATTTTCTATCCCATTTATCCTCTGAGCCATGCAGAGCCCCAGGCTCTGCACTTGGGGTGAGCCCAGCAGTTGTTCTGCATTATCCCAGTGATGTCTCAACAGGCAGATGGGTAGGGTGGGTGATGAGAGGAGAAAAGGAGAGGAGAGAAGGACAAACATGAGCTTATTTGGTGTTGCCTTTTCCCAGTATCAGCACTTTGCAGGCCAGCTCGCTGCTTTCATGTGGTGTTCTTGATGCTGGGCACTGCTGTGTCTATTGGAACCACATGGGAAGCCTTAAAGCAGCTTTAACAGAAAACTTCTGGGGCCTGCAGGAATTTCTCTTCCTTCCTCCTTTTCTCTGCAGCCTTGAACTTCACTGCTTTCCCCAAAGCCAGGAAGGCAAAATTAGGGCAGGGCAAAAATTAAAGCTGTAATGAGATCCTTATTGTATTCTGAGGATGTTCAGCCATTTGTTTGCAGTTCCAGGCAAGCAAATAACCTGGGAGGTGCAGGCTTGGTGTTCCAACAGCTGTCTCGTGGAAATTGGAGTGGGCTGCTTGGTTTTTGTGTCACTTTGTGCTGAGGGAAAATCTCTGGGCTGGGGCTGAACAGATCTGTTTGTCACCCTGTGTCGCTGCAAAGTTTTTTTTAGTCCTTGGTGCTGCTCTATGACAGAGCCTTGGGACTGTCCAGAGGAAACGAAGCCTTGTTTTAGTCCAGAGATACTTGTAGGAGCTTTTCATCTCTATTCGAGGTGGGTGAGCTTTGCTGGCAACACTTTATTCCTTGGAGACAAGTCTTGGAGCACTGGGAAGCCCAAGTCAGGCTCAAAGCAAATTCCAGGCCTTGTTTCCCCAGGTGAGGATTTGGGTCCCTCCAGTTCTTTGTGGAAGTTTTCATATCCAGGACTTCATGCTCTGTCTCTTGTAGGAGCTTTTTATGTCTGTTTGAGGGGGGTGAGGTTTGCTGGCAACACTTTATTCCTTAGAGACAAATCTTGGAGCATTGGGAAACCCAGCTTGGGCCGAAAGCAAATTCCAGGCCTTGTTTCCCCAGATGGCGATTTAGCTCCCTCCACTTATTCATGGAAGCTTTTCACATCCAGGACTTCATGCTCTGTCTCTTGTAGGAGCTTTTCATGTCTGTTTGAGGGGGGTGAGCTTTGCTGGCAACACTTTATTCCTTAGAGACAAGTCTTGGAGCACTGGGAAGCCCAAGTCAGGCCCAAAGCAAATTCTAGGCCTTTCCCCACATGGGGAGATTTGAGCTCTGTGATTTTGCTCCCTCCAGTTCTTCGTGGAAGCTTTTCACATCCAGGACTTCATGCTCTATCTCTTGTAGGAGCTTTTCATGTCTGTTTGAGGGGGGTGAGCTTTGCTGGCAACACTTTATTCCTTGGAGACGAGTCTTGGAGCACTGGGAAGCCCGAGTCAGGCCCAAAGCGAATTCTAGGCCTTTCCCTGCATGGGGAGGTTGGAGCTCTGTGATTTTGCTCCTTCCACTTATTCATGGAAGCTTTTCACATCCAGGACTTCAGGCTCTGTCTCTTGTAGGAGCTTTTCATGTCTGTTTGAGGTGGGTGAGCTTTGCTGGCGACACTTTATTCCTTAGGGACAAGTCTTGGAACACTGGGAAGCCAAATTTGGGCCAAAAGCAAATTCCAGGCCTTGTTTTCCCAGCTGGACATTTAGCTCCCTCCACTTATTCATGGAAGCTTTTCACATCCAGGACTTCATGCTAAGTCTCTTGTAGACGCTTTTCGTGTCTGTTTGAGGTGGGTGAGCTTTGCTGGCAACACTTTATTCCTTGGAGACAAGTCTTGGAGCACTGGGAAGCCCAAGTCAGGCCCAAAGCAAATTCTAGGCCTTTCCCCACATGGGGAGATTGGAGCTCTGTGATTTTGCTCCCTCCAGTTCTTCATGGAAGCTTTTCACATCCAGGACTTCAGGCTCTGTCTCTTGTAGGAGCTTTTCATGTCTGTTTGAGGTGGGTGAGCTTTGCTGGCGACACTTTATTCCTTAGGGACAAGTCTTGGAACACTGGGAAGCCAAATTTGGGCCAAAGTGAATTCCAGGCCTTGTTTCCCCACATGGGGAGGTTGGAGCTCTGTGATTTTGCTCCCTCCAGTTCTTTATGGAAGCTTTTCACATCCAGGACTTCATGCTCTGTCTCTTGTAGAGGCTTTTCATGTCTATTTGAGGGAGGTGAGCTTTGCTGGCAACACTTTATTCCTTGGAGACAAATCTGGGAAGCCCAACTTGGGCTTGTTGGGCCCAAAGTGAATTCCAGGCCTTGTTTCCCTACATGGGGAGGTTGGAGCTCTGTGATTTTTCTCCTTCCACTTATTCATGGAAGCTTTTCACACCCAGGACTTCAGGCTCTGTCTCAATTCTCAGAAATGTCTCTGCTGTAAAAGAAGATCTCACCTTCTGCTGTTGCTTGTGGTAAAAAAAAAACCAACACCACCTGCTTGGGATCTTCAGAGTTCCCTTCCCTCTCAGGCCTGCCTGGAACAATCTCCCATTTCCTATTTTGCTGGGAAATGCTGCCCAAACTCATCTTCCCCTCACAAAACCCTGTTTTGGCCAGCAGCCTTGTGCTAAGGGCAGAGATTGTTCCTCATGAAAGGAGAAGGGAGGAGGAGAGGAGAGAAAGAAGAAACAGCAGCTCCTTACTATGCAAGGCAGCTCTGGTACAACCTCCTTCCTCACATCCTTTAAAAAAAAAAGAGCAAGAAATTCAAACAGACAAAGAGAACTGCCATCTTCAGCCTCTGTTTTGATAATAATTCCAGTGACGTTGGAGATTGCTTTGGAAACCTTCTGTTCTAACAAAATCCACATTCTCAGCGTATCCTTCCTGGCGTTCGCTTGCATTTCGTGTAGCCAACTGAAAATGAGCTGGATTTTTAATTAGTTTCAGCTGACATAGCACCCAGTGAGTCAGGGAAGCTGGGATGACTTGCAATCAGGAGCTTGCATGTTATTAATTATTAGAACACTGTAATTAATAAATTGTGCAGCTCCCTGGCAGGGCAATGTGTCTGAGGCCATTCCAAAGGATGAAACCATGACCAATCAAGCTGCTGGGGAAGAGAAATTCATTTTTCCAAAACATTCTCAATGCCCGTAAAGGTTGATGGAAAATCTGGATTTTTTTTTTATTTTTATTCAGACTTCAGGAAGAGAAATGGATGAACTTTTGCTCCCCTGCCATGGGTGATGTTCATCAGTTCTTGTTCTTCCTCCTGCCTCTCCAACACGAGAGGAAAAATGAGCTGGGAGGAATAAAAGCAATCTGGAATGTGGATCCATATCATTCTGGCAGCCAGCAGTGGAAATTCCAGCGTAATTCAGCACTCAGTGACCGGAGCCTGTTAGCAGGACAGAGCAGCTAAATGCAATTAATGCTTCCCCCTGCATCCCTGACATGGCTGAGGGATAAATTTGCACCCTGGCATGCTGCTGGCTGGGTGGAAAAATAAATGCAGATGGGTGAGATGTGAGAGGCCTCCAGCAGGTGCTAAAGTCAAGATTTCACAGTGTTTACAGCACCTGCTAAAGAAAAAAAATATTGATGTTTCCTGTGGCTTAAAGGAGGGAGCAGAGAGCTGTGAACTCTGAGCACACACAGGACAACCCAGCTCCTTTATTCCTTTATCTTCTTCATTTCTTTTTAGCTGGGTTTTTGAGATTTGAGACATTTTTTTGAGGAATTTTTGAGAAAATTTTTGAGAAATTGAGAAATTTTTTGAGGCATTTTTGAGAAAATTTTTGAGAAATTGAGAAATTTTTTGGAGAAAATTTTGGAGAAAATTTTGAGAAATTGAGAAATTTTTGGAGACATTTTTGAGAAAATTTTTGAGAAATTGAGATTTTTTTTTTTTGAGAAATTTTTTGAGATTTGAGAAATTGAGAAAACCAAAATGAATGCTTAACTCCTACTTCAATTCCCCCCTGGGAACCCACAGATGATCCCAAACAGGATGGAGATCTGGATGAGCAGCACTGAAGCCTTTGGAGTTGCTCAGATAAAAGCCCTGCCTGTTTTAGGGGTTTTGTTTTTACTGCAAGGGCAGGAAAAACTGGTCCCTATCCAAGCAATCCCTGCATGTAAATAATGCACCTTTTTTAAAATTCAGCGTGGGGGATATTAAGAGATTAAAGTGCACAGGAAACCTTCAGTGCTCAAAGGACTTTGGATATTCAGATATTCAGGAGATATTTGCAAAGGTGAAGGGGTCATTTCTGAGCTGCCTGCAAAGAGAAGTTCAGCAGTTCAGAACTGCTCCAGGAGATTACATCCCACCCAAAAGAAATGAAATATTTAAATTGAAGCTGGAGGCAGCAGTTGGTAGAATATTATCAGTGTATTTTTGGGTGCCTGTTGTGCTGGAGGAAAAAAAAAATCCACAAAGCTTCCCAAACTGGGATTTATTTGGTGATGTTGATGGTCACATTCCTCCTTTGGATGCTGAAAAAGGTGGGAAAAATCTGATGGAGAAAGACAGCTGTGAAAATCCCATTTGTGGAAGGAAAATCCCCACTCCTGCACCTTTGTGGATTTGCTGGCTGAGCTGAGCAGTTGAAATAACCAAATTTACTTCAGACTCTGCTCCTCTTTTCCTCTCCAGTCTGGTTTCCAGTGGTGAAATCTGGTGTTGTGATGACCCAGCTGGTTCCTGATTATCCCAGATGGAGCTGGGATGCTCTGAGGGATCGGAAGCAGCGCTGCACCCAAGCCTGTAGCCAAAAAAAAGAGGATGTTTTCCATGTTCTCTCCTGTTGTCCCTCTCAACTCTTATTTCCACTGGCTGGCTTTTGTCTGCTGAGGAAGGAGGGGGGAGAAAAGGGTGGAGAGAGGGAGGGAGGAGCCTGCAAAAACCCAAACATCTCTGGAGCAACTTTGCTCTTAAAAATCAGCTCCTGCTCGCAGACAAATTGCTGAGGCACAAGCCAAGGTCTGCTGCAGGAAACGATTTCATTTCTGTCTGCTCCTCTCTGCTTGGGGGTGATAAATAAAGCTTTTTTTTTTTTTCCCTTCACTGTTAATTGTAACCACATGTGAACTCCAAATGGAAGGATTAGGAAGGGAAAAAAATCAGTTTGGTTCTGTTTCCCAGGCCTCCCCCTGCAGCTTGGTTACATTTTTCTCTGCCTCCCTGTTGCATTTTCGTGGAACATTTCTGAGAGCCCTGAGTGCTCCAACAGGAGTCTGGAAGGTATTTGTGAGTCAGCAACTCGAACTTTATTGACTCTTGTACCAAATTAAAATCCAATAAAAACCGCTGGGTTCAGTGCTCGGGAGTGGGGATGGGAAAGGAGGAGGAAATTTCGAGTCATTCCTCTGGCTTTTCTGCCTTCTTTTGTGGTTTTTCACTCTTTCAGATGTTTCACTTATTCCCTGCAGTAATTTTCACTGGATTTTCTGTCTGGGGGCCTGGGGTTTGGGTTGAAATGGGCTGAAGTGAGTGATCCTCTGTCTTTTTTTCCCCCCTCACCCAACAACATAAAGCAGAGATTAATATTTTTCACTTTATTTTGTGCACTTAGGGAAGCTCACACACCACAAAGCAGAGGACAGAGAGATGAGTAGTTAGTTTTGACTTTATTTTGTGCACTTAAGGAAGCTCTCATGGCATTTTGGATGCTGTGTGTGAGCTGATTTCGAGGCAGAAGCTGACAAACCTCTGCTTTTAGGAGAAACCCCAAAAAAACCTCCTCTCCATCCCTTCTTTTCAACCCACATCAACTCCAACCTCCTCTGGGAGCAGCCTGGAGGCTGGAAGAGGATATTTGGCTGAATTATTTTGCTGAGTTGCCCTTTGTGTTGGTTCCAGGAGGCAGCACAGAAGCTGAAGCCCAGCGCTCCCATCAAATTCCACATCTCCAGCCGGACGGACACCGGCGTCCACGCTCTGGCCAACACCGCCCACCTGGACATCCAGAGGGCTCCAGGAAAGGCACCTTTCACTGGCCAGCAGCTTGTCCAGGGGCTGAACTACCACCTCAGGCCTGAGCCCATCCGGTGAGTCCGTGGATAATAAAAATCCTTTATTTTGGCTTTTTTTTTGAGGTTTTTTTGGATCAGAAATGCTCCCGTATCTTCATGCACAAGATGTATTTTCTCCTATTTTTTGTTGGTGAATCATTCCCTTCACCTTATGTGTTTCTGGCACTTTAAAATCAGCTTTTGTTGCTGTGAGATTGTGTGGTGGCAGCTCTAAAAAAGAGGAGTTGTGGCAGTTTGGTGTCACCACACAAGGGCTGAATTCCCTGGGCTGCCACAAGTGTGTCAGCTCTCAGTTATTGCTCCTTGGGGAATTTATTCTGCCTCAAACCCAGGAAATGATCGTGAAATCAGCAGTTCCTGCCTCAGTTACAGAAATAATCACCACACCTTGTGAGGGTTTCAAAAGATGGGTAGAATTTCACGTTCTTTGCTGTTCTTCCCAAGGTCTCTGTCAGCTGTCACTTTGTATGTCCTTCCCCACAGGTGCATTTTTATGATTCAAGTGTAGATTGAGTGAAAAAATCGGGAGTTTTTGGGCTAAAAGCCAAATCTGGGCTGTTCAGCATGACTGGGAAGTCCACTCCCTGCTTTTATTTCCTAATCTCTCCTTTGTGAAACAAGGCCTGGCCCAAACGCTGACTGAGCAAGGCCTGGGATTTGGAGCCTGGCATTGGTCTCTCATCTCCTCTTGGCTTTGCCAGTGAGGGTTCCACTTCTCCAGAGCTTGAGGAGCCTCAATTCCACCTCTGAATGTGCAGGAACTCCAATATTTTGGGGTCTGAGGGAGGGAGGGGTGAATGGAGGTGTTGCTGTGTGCCAGGAATGAGGAATTCCCTGCCCAGCTCACCCCAGACCTTCTCCTGACCCTGTAAGAATCAGGGATCAGCTGCTGGGTGATGCAGGCAGCAGGATCAGGTGCAGAGACTCTGCTGTGTCACCTCCAGAGGGCACAAATGGCTGCAGGGGACAAATTCCTGGTGTGATGAGGCAGTGCTGGCCTGAGATTTGCTGCTGAGGGAGGGATGTTGTGACTGGGATCCCACTCAGGTCTCTGCCAAGGAATTGTTTGGTGCCTCTCATCTCCTCTTGGCTTTGTCAGTGAGGATTCCACTTCTCCAGAGCTTGGGGAACCTCAAATCCACCTCTGAACGTGCAGAGGCTCCAACATTTTGGGGTCTGAGGGAGGGAGGGGTGAATGGAGGTGTTGCTGTGTGCCAGGAATGAGGAATTCCCTGCCCAGATCACCCCAGACCTTCTCCTGACCCCATAAGAATCAGGGATGAGCTGCTGGGTGATGCAGGCAGCAGGATCAGGTGCAGGGACTCTGCTGTGTCCCAGAGGGCACCAGTGGCTGCAGGGACAAATTCCTGGTGTGATGAGGCAGTGCTGGCCTGGGATTTGCTGCTGAGGAAGGGATGTTGTGACTGGGATCCCACTCAGGTCCCTGCCAAGGAATTGTTTGGTGCCTCTCATCTCCTCTTGGCTTTGTCAGTGAGGATTCCACTTCTCCAGAGCTTGGGGAACCTCAAATCCACCTCTGAACTTGCAGGGGCTCCAATATTTTGGGGTCTGAGGGAGGGAGGGGTGGATGGAGGTGTTGCTGTGTGCCAGGAATGAGGAATTCCCTGCCCAGCTCACCCCAGACCTTCTCCTGACCCTGTAAGAATCAGGGATGAGCTGCTGGGTGATGCGGGCAGCAGGATCAGGTGCAGGGACTCTGCTGTGTCACATCCAGAGGGCACCAGTGGCTGCAGGGGACAAATTCCTGGTGGCCAGGAGTGTGGTGAGGTAGTGCTGGCCTGGGATTTGCTGCTGAGGGAGGGATGTTGTGACTGGGATCCCACTCAGGTCTCTGCCAAGGAATTGTTTGGTGCCTCTCATCTCCTCTTGGCTTTGCCAGTGAGGGTTCCACTTCTCCAGAGCTTGGGGAACCTCAAATCCACCTCTGAACGTGCAGAGGCTCCAACATTTTGGGGTCTGAGGGAGGGAGGGGTGAATGGAGGTGTTGCTGTGTGCCAGGAATGAGGAATTCCCTGCCCAGCTCACCCCAGATCTTCTCCTGACCCCATAAGAATCAGGGATGAGCTGCTGGGTGATGCAGGCAGCAGGATCAGGTGCAGGGACTCTGCTGTGTCCCAGAGGGCACAAGTGGCTGCAGGGACAAATTCCTGGTGTGATGAGGCAGTGCTGGCCTGGGATGTTGCTGCTGAGGGAGGGATGTTGTGACTGGGATCCCAGTCAGGAATTTCTGGGTTGAACCTGCAGCTCTGCTGGCTTCAGGATGAGCTTTCCCAGGGTTTTCCTGCAGCATTTCTGGAGTGTCAGTCAGTGGTGCTTTGCATTTATTGCAATGCAGCTTTGGGAGCTGCAGCAGCTGCGTTCCCTCAGCTCCAGGGGAGCTGTCAGAGGCTGGAGGGGAAGAGGAAGTGAAATCCCAGGAATGTGAGCTCAGGAAGGAGCTGTGAGAGCCTCACATCTGCAGGCACAAAGTTCCTGTTGGTTATCTTGTTTGATCTGACCTCTTTTCCTGCTGTCTGCAGTTCCTTTGGCAGTCCCCTCAGGGTTCTGAGGACATCATGAGGCCAGCCTGGCTTTTCCCTTTGATCCTGACAATCTCCTGGCTGTCCATGCTGGCTCAGGGGCTGCTGGAAGATGAATTTGCAGAGTTGGTTGGGTCAAAAAGCGAAAAAGAGAAGCAAATTCTGATTTCCCTGCTTTTCCAACACAGCCCAGGGACAGGACAGGTCCTGCATCCCAATCCCAAGGTGGGATGTGAGCAGGATAACAAAGGATTGACAGTTTGGCACTTCCAAATCCAGTTTCTCTTCAAGCAGCAGCTCAATTTCTCTGCAGTGAGAGGCCACAGAGCAAATCTCTCTCAAGCTGTGAGTTCCTGTCCCTTGACAGATTTCACCTCCTCTGACATGGGTGGAGAGACTCTGAGGCAGCTGTTGTGGGGTGGGGCTGGAGGCAATTTTTTCCACAATTAAAAAAAAAAAAATCAGTCTTGGAATAGAATTTGTGCAGGGTTTTTTGGTTATTCATTTTGCTCAGACTGAAAAGCAGGTCAGGACCTGGAAGTCCAAACCCTTTTCTGGGTGTTGTAGCAGTCACAGAGGACATGGAGCTGGGTCAGAGTTTGGATTTCCTTCCTTAAAAGCAGTTTGGGAGCTGATTTTACAGCCAGAGGTTACTGTAGTGATCAACTTATTGTGTCACCAACCACTGGATCTCAATCCCTCTTCCCTGAATTTAGGCCTGGAATTAAGTTGTGTTTTCAAGTTCTTATGGAATAAACTGTCCCAGAGAGCTGAAAGTGCTGAGGGGTGGTCAGAGAGATCCATCATCACATCTGGGTCACCAGAACTGATGCCTTGGGCAGGCTGAGCTGGAACAGAGGCTGGACAGAGCTGGAGAATAAAGCAGAGATTTATTGAAAGGCCTTTAGGGGACACCTTGGGCAGGACAAGAGCCTGACCAGGGCTACACCCAAGGTGGACACAGAATGGTCACAAAATGGTCACAAAATGGTCACAGAATGGGCACAAAATGGACCCAAAATGGGCACAGAATGGTCACAATACGGCCCCAAAATTGACCCAAAATGGTCACAAAATTATTGTAAAATGGACACAAAATGGTCACAAAATGGCTGACCGGTCATGAGGCCTCACACTTTGATACGTTTTGGTCCATTTGCCCATTGGGGTTTAATTGTCCAATCCCAGCTCCAGGCTGTGAGCTCCCATCCTTCTTGTTCCTCCCTCCAGCCACCCTTGTTTGTGCTGTTGGGCTGAAAGTTGTCCTTGGTGTGCAGCAGGACAAGGATTTGTTTTGTGTCCCTGCTGTGTGCAGAGAGCTGAGTGACACTGACTGTGAGCTCAGAGCTGCACCCTGGGCACCACAGAACCTGGAATACATAAAAACTCAAACTTCAGACATCAACACCAGCTCTGACCAAACCAGACTTGTTACTGGAGGAAGCTTTGAGCCAGGGAACATCCCCAAAATGAGCCAGGAGTGGGATCTCAGGTGGGGAAAGTTCTGGGGAAAGTTTCACTCTGAATTCTGCCAGGTACCTTTGAGGAGGTGATTCCTTTAGATTCACTGAGCAGAGCTGCAGTCTGAGCCTGAATTTACCAACTTTTCCTTCTTCCCAAAATGGTTTCATCTGCTTCCCATTAAGCAGAGGGTGACAGGCCTGAGCCTGCACGTCCTCAGCCCTCATCCCTCCCTCTGGAAAAAAATCCCTGTGCCAGGAGGAGGAATTCTCTGCTCATGCTGAAAACCCTGAGCTTTGATGTGGCTGCAGGCAGGGGCTGAAGGAGAGAGGGATCTTTGTGAGAACTCATTGTTGTGGATGGAGCTTGGAAAAGAAACAGAATTCCAGGCTGGCTGAGTAAAAATTACCCTCTCAGTGGCCTGGTGGTCACTGCTCTGTCTCTTAAACTTAAGGACACATTTGAAATTATCCCATTCTCCCAAAAATCAGGAATATTTCAGAGTTGGAGTGGTTTTAGGAGGATTCTGGTGTCCTTGCAGTGGCAGTGTGGGAGTCTCACACCTCCTGTTTCTGGTTTTGTAACCACACAGTAAAATTGTCTGAGTGACAAGGCAGAGCTGGGATTCCTCCCACCTCCTGCAAAATTGGCTTTTAGATGCTGCTGTCAGTGGAGAGAGCAGGATGATTTTTTTTTTTTGTCTCATACATTGCCATTTCTAGTTAAATGTCTTTGGGCTTTTTTTTTTTCCATTTGATCTCAAAATTCAGGCTCTGTAGGAAAGGTAAAAAAACGCCACAGTTCTTTATTTACCATCATTCACCCATTTTTACATGTGGGATTTTTTACATATGGGATCTCAGCAAGGCCAGAAATGCAGCGGCTGGAGAAAATTCTGGAAGAACATTCCTGGCTAAAAGGAACAATTGCAACAGGAAAAGCTGCCTGCACTGAGCAGAAACAATCTCCCCTGAAAAAATCTTTCTGAAAGGATGGTTATTTAATAAAAACCACACAAGTGTTAACAGAAGAAGCTCAAGACATGTGGAGGCATGCAGACAAGAGGGAAATGAACGTAATAATTTAATTTTTGTGTTTAGAGGAGGCTGGAGGTCCTGGCTTCAAACCCCACTGCAGGCCTGGAGGATGGAGTTTGCATTTCTCCTGATGGTTTATAAGCAGTGGAGCAATTCCCTGGGCTTGTTTTTGCAAATCTTTGTGGCTCAGCTTTCATTTCTCCCTCTGTGGTCTGAGCCAGGGGAGGGCTGTGAGCCAGAGGCACTTGAGCAGGCAAAAAATCCCCGGAGCACCAACCTTCTTTAAAGTAAATAAAGACATTTGTGGTCCCAAAAATCTATCCTGGGTTCTTTTGGCTGCCCTGCCTCCTTTCTCCTCACTAAATTCCAAAGGCAGGAAGGGAAAACAGCAGGAGAAAAACTCCCTTCTAAGGAGAGATCTCCAAAGCAGCACCTGCAGGGTTGTGGGTCACTGCAGGAACTCCCTGCTGGATTTTTCCTGCAGGTTGGGAGAGCACCAGAACTTTGGGATAAGGGAGAACACTTTGGGAGAGGTGCAGGAATTCAGGGAAGTTCCATTTCCTTCTTTGACAAGGAGATTTTGCCTGACAGCCTCTGTGCCTTTTTTTCTGCTCCTGGGCTGTGTGTGGTGATGATTTTTGGTTTGGAGAAACAGGGAAATGTCTCCCTGTAGAAGAAAACAGGGAAGCTCTTGGGTTGCTTTTCCTTAGCGGGTTCAACCAAGTCACCCATATAATATTTGCTTTATTCTGTCTCCTAATTGTCTATTTCTTATTTTTTATTAAACTCAATTATAAATTTTAAATTAAATTATAGATTTTTCTAAGAGAGCAAACGTTGTTTTTCACAACGGAAAAGCTTCTGGATTGTGTCTGGGATATATGATTTAGAATAAATTTGTGCTAAGGAATAAAAATATAGCATCTTTTTAAACAGAACCAAGTGACTGGAAAGAGCAATGCACACAGGATGAATTCCTGTTGGAAAAGATTTTATTCGGGTTATTCTGAAGGATTATTCTGTCTGGTGAGACCACAAAAATATGCATGGAATGACAAGATGAATATTTGTCACCAGAACAAGATATTCAAGGAGATTATTGTCCAACAGGATTTCAGGAATCTGAGTATTCCAGGAAAAAAAACTCTTAACAAGCACCACAAGAAAGGACGTGCATTAATGTGTTGTCTTGGTTTTGAAAGACAGTTGTGTGCCAGGGAAAGCTGGAGCTTCCCTTGGAATGGAGAATGTCACCCCTCTCCACTCCAAATTATTCTAATTTTGCAATTAGAAGCTTTCAGGCAAAGAGATGGGAATAGGAGTAACAGTTCTTTAATGAGAATAGGAGTAACAGTTCTTTAATAGGAATAGGAGTAACAGTTCTTTAATGAGAATAAAAATATAAAATAAAATACAAATGCAGTAGTGCAAAGACAAGCAAGCAAGGAAAACAAAACTCCTGGAAAAAAACCCTGACAGGGTCAGGGGTACGACCTGACCCCCTGTTGGTGTTGGGAGCAGCCCCAATAAATCCCAGATGAGTTCTGTGGGTACAGATAATGGAGTAGGAAAAGTCCAGTGGTGGTGAGATGGGTCTGGTCTTCCTCTGGTGGAAAAAATGAATTCCAGATGTTCCAAATCTCAGTTTTTATCCAGGTAGGAATGGTTGGCCCCGCCCACACTGGGTGGAGCCTCTCCCAATGGGATGATGTCATGTGTGATGTCATTGGTGACATCATGGCCCATTAGCAGCAGAGATCCCCTGGGGGATGGACGGGTGGGGAAGGAGATAAAGAACCCTGCAAAACCCAGCTGGTTTGAACAGGAGATATTCCCTGGAATTATGGGGGACAGGTCCTGGAAGGGATAAAGAACCCTGCAAAACCCAGCTGGTTTGAACAGGAGATATTCCCTGGAATTATGGGGGACAGGTCCTGGAAGGGATAAAGAACCCTGCAAAACCCGGCTGGTTTGAACAGGAGATATTCCCTGGAATGATGAGGGACAGGTCCTGGAAGGATAAAGAACCCTGCAAAACCCAGCTGGTTTGAACAGGAGATATTCCCTGGAATTATGAGGGACAGGTCCTGGAAGGGATAAAGAACCCTGCAAAACCCAGCTGGTTTGAACAGGAGATATTCCCTGGAATTATGAGGGACAGGTCCTGGAAGGGATAAAGAACCCTGCAAAACCCAGCTGGTTTGAACAGGAGATATTCCCTGGAATTATGAAGGACAGGTCCTGGAAGGGATAAAGAACCCTGCCCCACCAGGTTTTAATGGCTGCCCCATTATCAGAAGGCATCCACCCCCTGCTCCTGGAGTTACAAGAGATAAAGAAATCTCTGCTTTTACAACAGATGAAATAGAATATTTCACAAATATTTTGGTTACCTAACCCAAGACGTGTGAAAAGGGATGAGATGAATGAGAGGAAACAGGAAGACCCTCTGGAATCCCAGCTAAGTCTGAAAACAGTATAAAATAGTATAAAATAGTATAAAAAAGTATAAAATAGTATAAAAAACACCCTGTGAAATCAGTACCTCGTGAGCTGCCAGAGCTGTCCAATCCCAGTTCACCCAGCCCCAGCTCGGTGCTGATTTCCTTGTGGCTTCTCCAATTTTACTTTGATTTTTAAATAAATTCCTTTAATTATTAAATTGATTTATAACATGTCCCCTCTGTCCCACAGCATCCTCAGTGCCCAGAGAGTGCCCAGCACCTTCCACGCCCGTTTCTGTGCCCTCTCCAGGACCTACATCTACCGGCTGCTGCTGGGCTGTGCCCACCATTCCCAAATCCCTGTGTTTGAGAGGGATCTGTGCTGGGCTCCTGCAGGAGGGTGAGTCCTTCTCCTTCAGGAGACACCTCAGCAAGGAAAAATTTGGGATTTGGTGGTGTCGGGGGGGGTGAAAAGGGGGATATGGGGGGATTTTTGGGTTCTGCACAAGTCGGTGAGAGGAGGGGACAGCCACAGGTTGGGGTCTGGGACAGGGAGCAGGGACAGACTTGGGAAGGCTGAGCTGGAACAGAGACTGGGCAGAGCTGGAGAATAAAGCAGAGATTTATTGAAAGGCCTTTAGGGGACACCTTGGGCAGGACAGAGCCTGGCCAGGGCTGCACCCAAGGTGGGCACAGAATGGTCACAAAATGGACCCAAAATGAGCAAAAAAGGGGCACAGAATGGGCACAGAATGGGCACAAAATGGACACAAAATGAACACAAAGTGGATCCAAAATGTGCACCAAATGGGCACAAAATGGTCACAAAATGGACACAGAGTGGACCTAAACTGGTCACAAAATGGGCCCAAAATGGACACAGAATGCACCTAAAATGAACACAAAGTGGATCCAAAATGAACACAAAATGGGCACAGAATGGCCACAAAATGGGCTCAAAATGGACACAAAATGGGCACAAAATGGGCACAAAGTGGGCACAAAATGGACCCAAAATGGGCACAGAATGCACCCAAAATGAACACGAAGTGGATCCAAAATGGGCACAGAATGGCCACAAAATGGGCACAAACTTGTCACGAAAGGGGCACAAAATGATCACAAAGTGGGCACATAATGGACCCAAAATGGGCACAGAATGGTTTATCATTCATTTCCCCCCAAATCTCTCTGTAAATTCTCCTCTCCCATGCCCTGAGTGGTTGAAAAATGAGAGCCAATGGCTCTGACAACCCTAAAAAACAAAGCAGGGGTGTGAATTCTGAATATTCACTTTTTTTTTTTTCACAGATCAAATTTTTATCTGCAAGGGAAGCAAAACAAACCCTAAATTTAAAAAATTCCTAATTTTAGGGCTTGATGAACAGCAGTAGAGGAGAAAAAAAAAAAAGGCAAAGCAAAACAACTCCAGAAATTAATTTATTGTCCTTTAAATTTATATTGTACTGATATAAATTCAAGAAACTTGGGGTTTTCTAGGCAATATAAAAAGTTGTGGTGAATCCATCACCACTTTTGGGATAACAATTGTGGGTCATGGAAAAAGAAAAAAAAATCATCATTTCAGCTGCCTGAGGAGAGGAATGAAGATGCCAAGGCCAAACTTTAAACTGCTGACTTTCCTTTCTGTGGCCTGTGGGAGGGAAAAATAAATATGAAATGGCATAAATGGAATAAACATGAAATGTCCACAATGTGTCTGAATTTTAGGCCTTAGAAAGTGGCGTTTAATGGAGTCCAGACCCTCCAAAATTCACATTTCACCTCCTGGAGGTGTCTGAATTTCCAGTTAGGAGCCATCAGTGTGGAGGGATCAGGAGTTTGTAATTCAGGGTATTTTTCCTGAATAATCCAGATTATTTTTCCTGGAAAAAAAATGGAATTATGCTGGAAAATCTCATCTTGATTTTATTTTTTTTTGGTTTTGATTGGGAGTTTTTGTTTTGTTTTGTTTTGTTTTGGGGTTTTTTTGTTTGTTTTTTTGTTTGGTTTTTGTTTGTTTTTGGGTTTTTTTTTGTTTTGGTTTCTTGTTGGTTTTTTGTTTGGGTTTTTTAGGGTTTTTTTGAGGGTTTACTTGGGGTTTTTTTGTTTGTTTGTTTTTTGGGGGATTTTTGTTGTCTTTTCTGTTTTGGTTTGGATTGAGTTTTATTTGTTTGGTTTTTTTGTTTGGTTTGGATTGAGTTTTTGTTGGTTTGGTTTTGTTTTCTTCAGCAACATTTTGATTTCTGGTCAAACCTAAAAACCTCAAGCCAGGGCTCAGCTGTACCTGCTGAGGCTCCTCTTAGGAGGAGAAATTTTCAAAACCACACTAAAAATCAACAAATACATCAGCAAATCTGCCTGAATTCCTGAATCTCTCCCTCATCCCATCCCTGCTCCTTCCTGATTCCACCTTTTTGGCTGCTGCAGATCTAAAGCTTGGAAATCCATCACAAGCTTGGATATTTTGATTTTTGTTTCTGACCTGGCAGCATCTTTTGGAGTTTATCAGCTGCAGGCACTGCAGGGAATTTTGTTTCTCTTGCAGCCAGGAATTGGGGTTGTTCTGGGAAGGATAAAAGTTTGGGAAGAGCCTGGGGCTTGGAATTCCTGCAGGCCTCGGCTCGTTTGGGCCTCTGGGGTTGTGATTTGGGCCATTCTGAGCTGGAAAATGCATTTCAGTGTGGGATTTGTGTGCCAGGTTTGAGCCTGGATTAATTCCTTGGGGTTTGAGCCTGGTGTGATTCCTTGGGGTTTGAGCTTGGATGAATTCCTTGGGGTTTGAGCCTGGTGTGATTCCTTGGGCTTTGAATCTGGTGTAATTCCTTGGGTTTGATCTTAGATTAATTCCTTGGGGTTTGAGCCTGGATTAATTCTTTGGGGTTTGAGCCTGGTGAAATTCCTTGGGGTTTGAATTTGGTGTAATTTATTGGGGTTTGAGCTTGGATTAATTCCTTGAGGTTTGAGCCTGGTGCAATTCCTTGGGGTTTGAGTTTGGATTAATTCCTTGGGGTTTGAGCCTGGTGCAATTCCTTGGGGTTTGAGTTTGGATTAATTCCTTGGGGTTTGAGCCTGGTGTAATTCCTTTGGGGTTTGAGTTTGGTGTAATTCACTGGGGTTGGAGGCTGGTGTAATTTATTGGGATTTGAATCTCATGTAATTTATTGGGGTTTGAGCCTGGTGTAATTCCTTTGGAGTTTGAGCTTGGATTAATTCCTTGGGGTTTGAGCTTGGATTAATTCCTTGGGGTTTGAGCCTGGTGTAATTTATTGGGGTTTGAGTCTGGTGTAATTCCTTTGGGGTTTGAGGCTGGTGTAATTCCTTTGGGGTTTGAGGCTGGTGTAATTTATAGGAGTTTGAGCCTGGTGCAATTCCTTTGGGGTTTGAGCCTGGTGTGATTCCTTGGGGTTTGAGCCTGGTGCAATTCCTTGGGGTTTGAGCCTGGTGTGATTCCTTGGGGTTTGAGCTTGGATTAATTCCTTGAGGTTTGAGCCTGGTGTCATTTATTGGGGTTTGAGCCTGACATAATTCACTGGGGTTTGAGCCTGGCTTACTCCATTGTGGTTTTAGCCCTTCCCAACCTCCTACTCCACCTTCTTTATTTGATTCCAGCCCCCTGGACATCCCAGCCATGAGGGAAGCAGCCAAATTCCTGCTGGGCACTCACGACTTCAGCACCTTCCGCTCACTGAACTCCGAGAGCTCCTGGCAGAGCCCGGTGAGGACCCTGCTCCAGCTGGAGATCCTCCCTGCCCCCGGGTTCCTGTCCCACCACTACCAGCACAGGTGACAGCCCAGACACTCAAATTTTCTCTAAAAATCTGTTTCCAGTGGTTTGGGGTTTTTTGGGAATTGATTTCTTGCTTGCCCCATGCTGAGGGTTCTGCTGAGAGACAGCTTGGCCACATTTCTCCCCCTTTATTTTCCTCAGTTTCCCCCTTTTTTTTTATCCTCAATATTTTTCTTCTCGTTTTTTTTTTCCTCAATTTCCCCTTTTTTCCCCCCCTCAATATTTTTCTTCTCCTTTTTTTTTTCCCTCAGTTTCCCCCTTTTTTTCCCCTCAATATTTTTCTTCTCCTTTTTTTCCCCCTCCATTTCCCTCTTTTTTTCCCTCAATATTTTTCTTCCCCCCTTTTTTTTTCCTCAATTTCCCCTTTTTTTTTCCCTCAATATTTTTCTTCTCCTTTTTTTCCCTCAATTTCCCTCTCTTTTTTCCCCTCAATACTTTTCTTCTCCTTTTTTTCCTCAATTTCCCCCTTTTTTTCCCTCAATATTTTCTTTTCCTTTTTTTTTCCCCTCAATTTCCCCCTTTTTTTTCCCCTCAATATTTTTCTTCTCCTTTTTTTCCCCCTCAATTTCTCCTTTTTTTCTCCTCAATATTTTTCTTCTTTTTTTTCTCCTCAATTTCCCCCTTTTAAAATCCTCAATATTTTTCTTTTCCTTTTTGTCCCTCAATTTCCCTCTTTTTTTTCCTCTCAATATTTTTCTTTTCCTTTTTTCCCCCTCAATTTCTCCTTTTTTTTCTCCTCAATATTTTTCTTCTCCTTTTTTTCCCCCCTCAATTTTACCCTTTTTTTTTCCCCTCAATATTTTTCTTCTCCTTTTTTTCCCCCTCCATTTCCCTCTTTTTTCCCTCAATATTTTTCTTCCCCCTTTTTTATTTTTCCCTCAATTTCCCCTTTTTTTCTCCTCAATATTTTTCTTCTCTTTTTTTTTCCTCAATTTCCCTCTCTTTTTCCCCTCAATACTTTTCTTCTCCTTTTTTTTTTCCTCAATTTCCCCCTCTTTTTCCTCCTCAATATTTTTCTCCCCCCCCTTTTTTCCCCCCTCAATTTCCCCCCTTTTTTTCCCCCTCAATATTTTTCTTTTCCTTTTTCCCCCCTCAATTTCCCCCTTTTTTTCTCCTCAATATTTTTCTTCCCCCTTTTTTTCCCCCTCAATTTCCCCTTTTTTTTCTCCTCAATATTTTCTTCTCCTTTTTTTTTTCCTCAGTTTCCCCCTTTTTTTCCCCTCAATATTTTTCTTCTCCTTTTTTTTCCTCAATTTCCCCCTTTTTTTCCCCTCAATATTTTTCTTTTCCTTTTTTTTCCCCCTCAATTTCCCCCTTTTTTTTCTCCTCAATATTTTCTTCTCCTTTTTTTCCCCCTCCATTTCCCTCTTTTTTTACCTCAATATTTTTCTTCCCCCTTTTTTATTTTTCCCTCAATTTCCCCTTTTTTTCCCCTCAATATTTTTCTTCTCTTTTTTTTCCTCAATTTCCCCTTTTTCCCCCCTCAATATTTTTCTTCTCCTTTTTTTTTTCCCTCAGTTTCCCCCTTTTTTCCCCTCAATATTTTTCTTCTCCTTTTTTTCCCCCTCCATTTCCCTCTTTTTTTACCTCAATATTTTTCTTCCCCCTTTTTTATTTTTCCCTCAATTTCCCCTTTTTTTCCCTCAGTATTTTCCAGAGGGAAAAAGATGAGCAGGAATGAGGGCAGGGAAGCTGCTCCAGCTGTTGGGGCATGGAAAAGCCAGGATGGGACAAGCTGGAGTCTGGAATTTGGAATTTGATTGGAACCACCTCCACCAAAAAAATAAATAAAATTTGGTGTTTTTGTAGCATTTTCTTTCATTTTGGTGGTTAAAAACCACCTCAGCCAAGGGATTATTTTATTTTTTCCTCCTCTTTGCCTAAAATTTGGGAATAGAAGGAAAACCACCCAGCCAAGGGATCCCACCCAGTTCAAACCAGTAACTCCAGTGCCTTCCCAGGGGATGCTGATGAAGGGAAATCCAATATTCCTCAGTTGTTAAATAAACAAAAAGAGTTGAGGATCAGGTTCTTTCAGAGCCAGGTCTTACAAGTATTGAAATGAAGTGGCTGAATTAAGCAGAAACTGGAGATTTTTCCCAGAAAGATCATGGATATTTATAATTTTATTTGTTTTCCTTCTTTATTCTCTCTGTTGTGTCTCAGCTTGGAAGCAAACCCATCTCAAACTGCATTTTTCTGCTTTTTAATTGGGGAAAATCCCATTTTTTTGGGGTAGTTTTCCCAAGGATCCTCGATTAAATTTGGATTTTTGTGAGTTGGAACAGCAAGAGCCACGCTGCAAAACCTCAATCCTCAAAAATTATTTTCAAACCAATTTTTCTCCTGTTTTGCCATTTTTTTTCCAGCTCAGAACTAGAAGGGATTTTGGGAAACACAAAAATCTCTTTGCCCTGAGTTCTGCTGCTCTTCCAGCTCCTTCCAGCTTCACCAATTCCTGCTTTTTCTGCCAAAACACAGAAATAATTCAGGAAATTTGAGTAATTTGGGTAATTCCAGGTGGGAATGAGCAGTTGGAAAAGTTTCCCTGTTTTTTGGAGCTGAAAAATTCCCGTGGGGAAAAGGAATTTTTGTCCTTCAGGAAGTGGCAGAGCCCCCCTGGAAATCCTGGGGACCTTCAGCTCCAGCCCAGTGGGCTCATCTGGGATTTAAAACACTTTTTAATTCCTTTATTTTAAAGGAAAACAGGAAAATTGCAATTTTTTGTGTGATTTGAAGCACAAACCCATCCCACACGAGGCCAGGAACAGCTCAGGGACAGGAATTTTTTTCCCTAAAAAAAAAGGGAAAAAAAACCCCACCAGGCTCCTTCCTGCTGGGGTAAATTTGGGTTTGGTGACACACGAAGCCAAATTTGTGTTTTATAGTGATATAAATATTTTATATCAAATTTATATTTGATAGAATTATAATAATAATTCTATAATAATAATTATATAAATATAATAATTATATTTGATAGAAATATATAATAGGTATATATTATTATAAAATAATTATAATATTTTTATAATTAATAAATGTATAATTTATATAAAGAAAAATATAATAAATATATATAATAAATATAATTGTGTAAATATAATATATCTATTATAAGATATAAATATATAACATGTATAGTTATATATAACATAGAATAATTTATACATTTATAATTTATATATAAATATATAATAAATGTATAAAAATATATAATAGATATAATTGTGTAAGTATTATATATTATATCTATTATAATATATAGTTGTATATAACATATAATAGAACAATTTATACATTTATAATTTATATAAATATATATAATAAATGTATAAATACATATAATAGATATAATTGTATAAATATATCTATTATAATATATAAATGCATATTATATAACATGTATCATTATATATATAATAGAATAACTCATAGATTTATAATTTTTATATATAATAAATATATAAATATATAAATATATAATAGATATAATTGTATAAATATAATGTATTATATCTATTATAATATATTAATATATATTATATAACATGCATAGTTGTATATAATATATAAAATAATAATTTATAATTTTATAATTTATATAAGTATATATAATAAATATAAAAATATACATGATATAATTGTATAAATATAATATATCTATTATAATGTATAAATATATTTATATAACATGTATATGATATAATATATAATAGAAAAACTTATAAATTTATAATTTATATATACATATATATTATAAATTAGAAATATATATAATAGATATTGTGTAAATATAATATATCTATTATATTATATAAATATACATTATATAACATATATAGTTATATATAATATATAATAGAATAATTTATAGTTTTAATTAATATATAAATATATAAAATAAATATTAAAATACATACAATAGATATCATTGTGTAAATATATCTATTATAATATATAAATATGTATTATATAACATGTATAGTTACATATAATATATCATAGAATAATTTATAAATTTATGATTTATATAAAAATATAATAAATATAAAACATAATAGGTATAAATGTGAATATAATATAATATAATATAATATAATATATATTATTTATATTATATTATATATGAAAATATATATTATATAATGTAAAGTTTTAATATAGTATTTAGTTTTTATATATAATAAATATATAAATATATATAAATATATATTTTAATATCTCTATAATTTATATATTTATTACTATAAATTCACTTTTAAGGAGTGTTTAGGCTGAAAGGGAATGGCTTTGAGCAGAATTAAAATGCTTTAATAATAATCACAATCATGATTTAGAGGAATAAAATTGTTTGGGGCTTTGTGTCATTCTTTTATTCCTTTATTTATTCTTTTATTTTATTTACAGTGTCCTGATTCCTTTGAACCTGTAAAAATCTCCCGAGAACATTTGCAGTGATGGGGCTCAGGGCTTGTTTGCAAATAAACCACCAAATATCCCTCAAATAAATTGATTTTTTTTCACTGCAGGAGGAGAATTAACCCTTCCTAAAGGGGGAAAAAACCTCATAAATAGAATTTCTAATTATTTTTTTCCCCCAACCTGATCTAAGGATGTTTATTTGCTGTCCCAGAAGGAGAAACTCCATTTCTGTGCCACATAAAGCAGCTTTTCTTCCCAGTTCTTCCCTTCCTTCCTGAATTGGCCACTTGTCTGCCCATGGAAATCCTTCCTCCCTTCAGTCCCAGTTGCTGAGCAACGCTGGAGTGTCCCAAAAAATCCTTTGGAATGCTCAGGATGTGCCCACTCTGTCACTTTTATTCCCTGCAAGGTGCTGGAAAAAAACCCCACAGCTGGGATTTTTTTAATCTCTAAGACTGATAGGAAAAAAAAATCAAAATTTCACACTTGGAAAAAGAAAAAAAAGTGTTTTGTTCTCTTTCAAAGCCTTCAGGATTTTTTTTCCTAAGGATTTTGAGCCTTTTTGTGGAGCTTAATGGATTTTAATGCAAGGGGCAGGAAAATCTGGGATGAGGGAGGTGGATGCAGTTTGGAGAGAGGAGGAATTTGGGGAAAAAAAGACTTTAACCAAGCAGCAGAGCTGAGTTGAGCCACGGCCTCGGTGTGAGGGGAATGGGATGGGATGGAAGTGATGGGAACTCCTCAATTCCAGTTCTCCATCCCCAATTCCCCATCCTGAATTCTCCACCCCAAACTCTCCAGTTCCAACTCCAATTCCAATTCTCCATCCCCAATCCTACATCTCCCATTCTCCCCCCAAAATTCTCCCCAGCTTTCCAGTTCCAGTTCCAATTTCCCATTTCCAATTCCCCATCCCCAATTCCAATTCTCCATCCCCAATTCCCCATTTCTAATTCCCCATCCCCAATTCTCCATTTCCCATTTCCAATTCCCCAATTCCAATTCCCCATTTCCAGTTCTCCATCCCCACTTCTCCATTTCCCAATTCCAATTCCCCATTCCCAATTCTCCATTCCCAATTCCCCATTCCCAATTCCAGTTCTCCATCCCCAGTTCCCCATTTCTAATTCCCCATTTCCAATTCCCCATCCCCAATTCCCCATTTCCCAGTTCAAATTCCCCAGTTCTCCATTCCTCAATTCCAATTCCCTATTCCCCATCTCAAATTCCCCAATTCTTCATTTCCCAATTCCAATTCCCCATTCCCCATCCCCAATTCTTCATTTCCCAATTCCAATTCCCCATTCCCAATTCTCCATTTCCCAATTCCAATTCCCCATTCCCAATTCCCCATCCCCAATTCTTCATTTCCCAATTCTAATTCCCCATTCCCAATTCCCATCCCAATTCCCCATTCCCAGTTCTCCATCCCCAACTTCTCCATTCCCAGTTCCAATTCCCCATTCCCAATTCCCCATCCCCAATTCTTCATTTCCCAATTCCAATTCCCCATTCCCAATTCTCCATCCCCAATTCTAATTCCCCAATTCCCCATCCCCAATTCCCTATCCCCAATTCTCCATTTCCAATTCCTCATCCCAAATTCTCCACACCAATTCCCCATTTCCAATTCCCATTCCCAATTCCCCATCCCCAATTCCCCATCCCCAATTCCCCATTTCCAATTTGCCGTTTCCAATTCCCATCCCCAATTCTCCATCCTGAATTCTCCACCCCCAATTCTCCATTTCCAGTTCCCCATTTCCAATTCCCCATCCCCAATTCCAATTCCCCAATTCCAATTCCCCATTTCCAATTCCCCATCCCCAATTCCCCATTTTCCAGTTCCAATTCCCCAGTTCTCCATTCCTCAATTCCAATTCCCCATTTCCCAGTTCCTGTTCTCCAATTCCAATTCCCCAATTCCAATTCTCTGTCCCCAGTTTCCCCATTCCCAATTTTCCATCCCCAATTCCAATTCTCCATCCCCAATTCCCCATTTGCCCAACTCTCAGCAGGAGCTGCCAACCTTCCCCCCAGGGATGTCCAAAATCAGGGATTTATCCTTAAATCTGGGAAAAACCATCTCGGGGCTGCTCCCTGCACTGAATTTTCAGTGTCTCTCTTATTGTTCCCTTTATCAAAGTGGGCAGGGTGGAATTTTGGGATGCAGGCTCTGCTCATTCCTGTGTGTGGCACCTCGATTTGTGTCTGGTTTTTTAGATATTTAATGTGAATATCAGAATTTTTTTTCATTTTTAGGAAAGATTTGTGTCCCAGGTGCTGTTTCAGCTTAACTGGGGCACTGCAGGTTAATTACCCTCACTCACCAATGACTTGTGTGTTAAAAAACCATTTGAAATTTGATTTAATTGCTTTATTTTTGCTTTTTTTGTAGGGAATTGGAGTTCTGGGAGGTGAAGGTGAAGGGCAGAGCTTTCCTTTACAGACAGGTACTGCTGCAAAACCCAAATTTTAATGCTGCCACTCTAAAAATTGATTATTTTAGTGATGTTCCAGCTGTGTGACACTCACAGGCACCTGGAATCAGCAGGGTGAGGATCTGGGATCTTTATTTGATCCAAAATCTCCTAAATTTGTGCCCAAAACCCTGAGAAAATCAATGTGGGAGGATGGAAAAATTGTGTTTGCCTTGCAGTGGTAAAACTTCTTTTTAATGTTTTTTTTGCTCAGTGGATTTGAGCCTAGGAAAAGCTGCTGGAATTTCACTTCCTGGCTTATATTTTTTGGGAAAAAAAGAGAAAAAAAGCTTTTTTTTTGCTGCACAAATTGCAGGAATTCTCACTCTGCCACAAAACTCCTCTGGATTGATTCTCTTGGAAATAATTCCAAATTATTCCCTGTTTTTGGAGGAGTTTGCTGTGCCCTCAGCTCTTCCCAAATTCAGGAATTATTCCCAGCTCTCCCGGCCTTGGAGAAGGAGGGAAGAGGAGGAAAAGATTTATTTTTTTGGAGAAGAGGGGGCGTTTTGTGGGAACAGCAAGCAGCTATTTTTTAACTCTGTTTTGATGTTTTGACAAGCTGAATTTGTGGGTTTTTATCCAGTGCCAAGCAAAGCTCTGGAAGCTCTGGCAGAGGAGCAAGGCAAGGATAACAAATTCGTGGAGGGCAAGGATTTGGTGCCAAGGTGACAAAAAAATTTTGCCTTTAGCATTTTAAATTTTAATAATAATAATAATAATTTTAATAATATTAATATTTTTACTATTTTTATCTCTTTTTAACCATGGAAGGTTTTAAAAAGGGAAAAATGAAGAGGGAAATTCTAATTAGTGACAGGAATTCCTGATGTTCCCCTCAGGGGTTTGAACACCTCAACCTCAGCATCTCCTTTTTCCCTGATCTCACCTCAACCTGGGGGGGTTTTATTGGAGAAAAAGGTGAAAACACCTCAAGAACTGGATGTGGATATTTTTTGGTGAAATGTGGAGGCTCCAAGCTTGGAGGATATTTGGGATAAGTGATTTTAATCTGATTTTTCCTGCCTAATTCCCCATCAAAGCTGAAGTCGTGGCATGCAATGACCTCTAGTGAGGGTGGATAAAATAACACACAGGGAGGATTGGAGCTGCTTGGAAAAAAATTCTGGGCACTCCAAGATCCCCTCTGGAAAATTCTGATTTTATCCAGTTTCCCTCTGGATAAAACCACCTTGGATTGTTGGAGCTTTTTTTAAGGGATAAGCACGACCAGGTTGCTCAGTGGGCTTTGGTTTATTTTTGTTTAAATTAATTTAAAGTCACAAACTCAGCTGGATTCATTCCAGCACTGCAGGAAGGGTTTTGGAGAGTTTGGAAAGGTGGTGGGTGGAGGGAATGTTTGTAAAGTCCAAATGAGGGATGGGTGTGGGCACCACACAGGGAGAGAAAATTGGGGATGGAAAATTTGGGATGGAGAATTGGAAATAAATTGGGGATGGGAAATTGGGGATGGAGAATTGGAAATAAATTGGGAAATGGGGAATTGGAAATGGGGAATTGGGGATGGGGAATTGGGGATGGAGAACTGGAAATAAATTGGGGAATTGGGAATTGGAAATGGGGAATTGGAAATAAATTGGGGATGGGGAATTGGGGATGGAGAATTGGAAATAAATTGGGGAATTGGGAATTGGAAATGGGGATGGGGAATTGGGGATGGAGAATTGGAAATAAATTGGGGAATTGGGAATTGGGAATTGGAAATGGGGAATTGGGGATGGGGAATTGGAAATAAATTGGGGAATTGGGAATTGGGAATTGGAAATGGGGAATTGGGGATGGAGAATTGGAAATAAATTGGGGAATTGGGAATTGGAAATGGGGATGGGGAATTGGGGATGGAGAATTGGAAATAAATTGGGGAATTGGGAATTGGGAATTGGAAATGGAGAATTGGGGATGGGGAATTGGAAATAAATTGGGGATGAGGAATTGGAGTGGAATGGTTTGGGGATGAAGAATTGAAATGGAGAATTGGGGATGGGGAGTTGGAGAATTGGGGATGGAAAACTGGAAATGAATTGGGGATGGAGAATTCAGGATGTAGAATTGGGCATGGAAATTGAAATGGGGAATTGGGAATGGAGAATTAGGGATGGAGAATTGGGAATGGGGAATTGGAGGGAGAAAATTGGAGGGGGATGAATTGGGGATGGAGAATTGGAAGTGAATTGGCGGGGGGAAATTGGGGATGGAAAATAGGAAACAAATTTGAGATAGAGAATTGAAATGGAGAATTGGGGATAGGGAACTGCAGGTAGAGAATTTGGGATGGAGAATTTGGGATGGAGAGTTGGAAATGGAGAATTGGGGATGGAGAATTGAAATGGAGTAGTGGGGAATGGAGAATTGAGGATGGGAAATTCAGGATGGAGGATTGGGGATGGAAATTTGGAAATGGAGAATTGGGGATGGAGAACTGGAGGTGGAGAATTAAATATGGGCTACTGGGGAATGGAGAATTAGAGGTAAAGGATTGAGGATGGAAAATTGGAAATGAATTGGGGATGGAGAATTGGGGATGGAGAATTAGAAATGAGGAATTAGAGACAAAGAACCACATTTGGGGTGCAGGTGGCTCTGGGAGCCCCAAGTCTTGGCCCTCAGGGAGCAGCTCCTGAGGATCCAGGGGGGATTTTTTTGAGCCAGGAGGGATTTTTTTGAGCTAGGATGGATTTTTTTAAGCCAGGAGGAATTTTTTTGAGCCAGGAAGATGCTGAGGAGTGTGAGGTGTCTGTGAGTGTGAGCTCTCTGCCCACCCAGCAGTTTTGGGATTGCTGTGAGGGGAAGCTGGGACAGCAGAGGGAGGGTGTGAAGCTGTGAAATCCCACATTCCTGCCGGCCTGCCCTTCCTGGGGGGGAATTTTTCCCCCTCTTTTTCACTTTTTTGAGGAAAAAGCCAAACAAAGCCAAGCTCCTGCACAGTGCCTGGGTGAAATCAGCACTGCTGGCTCAGGAGCTGCCTCAGAGCTGCTGAAACAAAAAAACCTCCCTGAGCTCAGCTCCCTCCCACACTGAAGTGTGAGGGCACTTCAGTGCAGCTGGAGGTGATTTATAAACTTTTTAAATTTCTTTCATTGCAGGGAGGGAATAATTAAAGAAAATGGAGTCGGTTTGGTGTTTACTTTCCTTTTCCACCAGCTTTGAAGATGCTCCTGCACATGGCAGGCAGGCTGGGAATGTCAGCACAGCCCTGCAATCCCTGCTGGAAGGGGAAAAACTGATTTTCTTGGAGATTTTGGGGTGGTTGTGGCTGCTGGAGTGGGACCAAGGGGCTGAAACTCTCCCTGGGTGAGGCCAAGGCACACCAGGACTGCCATGGGGTGATGCCTTGGGAATGCTGAGCTGGAACAGAGGCTGGACAGAGCTGGAGAATAAAGCAGAGATTTATTGAAAGGCCTTTAGGGGACACGTTGGGCAGGACAAGAGCCTGGCCAGGGCTGCACCCAAGGTGGGCACAAAATGGACCCAAAATGGGCACAAAATGGACCCAAAATGGCTGACCGGTCATGAGGCCTCACACCTTTATCAGTTTTGCTCCATTTGCACATTGGGGTTGAATTGTCCAATCCCAGCTCCAGGCTGTGAGCTCCCATCCTTCTTGTTCCTCCCTCCAGCCACCCTTGTTTGTGCTGTTGGGCTGAAAGTTGTCCTTGGTGTGCAGCAGGACAAGGATTTGTTTTGTGTCCCTGCTGTGTGCAGAGAGCTGAGTGCCACTGAGTGTGAGCTCAGAGCTGCACCCCTGGGCACCACAGAATCTAAAATACATGAAAAACACATCTGGGCAGCACAGAACCTGAAATACATGGAAAAAACACCTGGGCAGCACAGCACTTGAAAATATAAAATATAAAACTTCAGGCATCAATACCAGGCTGTGACCGGGGCACTTCACACCTCACACAAAAAGACTTCAGGGCATTCCTGGCCCATCCAAACCAGGATTTTCTCCTGGATATCCCCGGGGCTCATCCCAAAATGTTTCCTGTGCTTTTCCCAGGTTCGGAGGATGGTCGGGGCTCTGGTGGCCGTGGGCCAGGGGAAATTGGCCCCTCAGGACATCCAGGAGCTGCTGGAGCTGAAGGATTCCCGAGCTTTTCCCCCTCACGCCATGGCCCCACCCTCGGGGCTCTTCCTCAAATCTGTGGAGTACAGCCAGGCAGGTGGGTTGTTGGATTATTATTATTATTATCATCATCATTATTATCATTATTATTATTAAATTGTTATTATTATTGCTATTATTATTATTATTATTATTATTATTATTATTATTATTATTATTATATTACTTTTTTTGACCCAAGGATAGGGCAACTGAGTGGCATTTTAAAAACTTTATTATTTTCAGTCTCTTGTGAAGGGTAAGACAGTAGAGATGTTATAATTTAGGCTGTCACAATTAGAAGCTACACCATTTATACTATTAAATTTTTACATTTTGTGTATTTTTATATATTTTATATTTATACATTATATATACAATATATAATATATATTGTATATATATTATGTATACAATATATAATATATATATTTAGTATATAATGTGTGTATGTGTGTGTATATATATATAACATATAGTATATTTTTACACTATTACAATACATTATAAGCATTTCTTGGCCTAGCAGCATTTGCCACACAATGCTGTTGATGCCTTAAAGCAAATCATTTAAAATTACCCTTCTTAGGGTAAAAATTACCCTAAGGTAATGAAAAAATAGGGTAAAAATAGGGTAAAAAATAGGGTTAAAAATAGGGTAAAAAAATAGGGTAAAATTACCCTTCTGTAGTAGGTCTTACTACAATGCATTTTAGCATTTAAATTAGCATTTACAGAAATAGTTTTATTTCTCTAAAGTATCTAAAATCTATTTACAAGGCCATCACTTGAAACTTGTTTCCAGTTCCATTTCTCTCTCATCAATATCTGTCCTATCCTATGGAATTTTAAAGTCAGCATTGTTTATTTTAAAGTTTGCATAATGAGCTGCATGTGCTTATACACCATTCTAGGAAGGCTGATAATTTTTGCCTGCAATCAAAATTAAACATCACACAAACAAATTTATACTTTTTGCAACATCTCTTGCTTGCATTTGATTCAATCTTCTTTTCCTGTCACCAGTCTTGATCCCATCTTTGTAACCTTTTTTTTTTTTTTGTACATTTCCTGGGCTGTACAGGATGAATATTTAATAATAATTTTATTATTTTTTTTAATATGTGCCTTGTAAACTTTTTTGAGGTTTTTTTAGCCTAAAAAAAGGCAGAAACAGCAAATGGAAGTTGGGCATCCTTGATAGGGCCAGCAGGAGCTCAGAGTGCAGGGATTGAGCTGCCTGTGGTCAATGCAGAGCCCAGGAAATGTAGATACAAAACACTTTTTGAGGTGTTTTTTTAGCCTAAAAAAAGGCAAAAACATCAAATGGAAGTTGGGCATCCCTGACAGGGACAGCAGAAGTGGCTGCAGGAGCTGCCAGGGTGAAAGGAAGAAAATTTTGTGCTTTCGTATCCATGAGGGCAAAAGGAAGAACAGTTTTGTGCTTTTTTGCCCATGTAACCTTTTTTTTACACATTTCCTGGGCTCTGCAGGATGAGAAAACTTATTATTATTATTAAAAATTATTATTTTTTAATATGTTCCCTGTAAACTTTTTGAGATTTTTTTTAGCCTAAAAAAAGGCAGAAACAGCAAATGGAAGTTGGGCATCCCTGATAGGGCCAGCAGGAGCTCAGAGTGCAGGGATTGAGCTGCAGAGCCCAGGAAATGTGGATACAAAACACTTTTTGAAGGTTTTTTAGCCTAAGAAAAGGGCAGAAACAGCAAATGGAAGTTGGGCATCCCTGATAGGGCCAGCAGAAGCTGAGTGCAGGGATTGAGCTGCAGAGCCCAGGAAATGTGGATACAAAACACTTTTTGAGGGGTTTTTTAGCCAAAAAAGGCAGAAACAGCAAATGGAAGTTGGGCATCCCTGATAGGTCCAGCAGGAGCTCAGAGTGCAGGGATTGAGCTGCAGAGCCCAGGAAATGTGGATACAAAGCACTTTTAGAGCTTCCCCAGCTCAGCAGACACCCAGGTGGTGTGGAAGGAGCCAGAAGGGAAAGGGAAGGAACAAAGAGGAGCTGGAATTTCAGCTCTGCAGAGGCAGCTGCTGCTTTTGTCCCTCTGCTCACAGGGGGGAAGTGGAGCTCATCTCAAGTGCTTTCAGGTGCTTCCAGAGCCATCCTTCCCCCTAAATCAATGTTTTCTTTCTCCTCTCCCCTCTCAGATCTGGTCACTGCAGAAGAGGAGCTCTGTGGGCTGAGCTGAAAGGACTCTTGTGGCTCTGGGCTGGGAATTGGCCGAGTGACACAGCCTGGCCTCAATAAAAACCATTGACTGTGGCTGCAGGAGCTGCCAGGGTGAGAGGAAGCATCATTTTGTGCTTTTTTTATCCATGAGGGCAAAAGGAAGAACAGTTTTATGCTTTTTTTTTGTCCATGAGGGCAAAAGGAAGAACCATTTTGTGGTTTTTTACCCATGAGGGCAAAAGGAAGAATCATTTTGTGATTTTTTTGCTCGTGAGGGCCAAAGGAAGAACCATTTTGTGGTTTTTTGCTCATGAGGGCAAAAAGAAGAATAATTTTATGCTTTTTTGCTCATGAGGGCAAAAGGAAGAACCATTTTATGCTTTTTTGCTCGTGAGGGCAAAAGGAAGAAGAGTTTTATGCTTTTTTACCCATGAGGGCCATAGGAAGAACAATTTTATGGCTTTTTACACATGAGGGCAAAAGGAAGAATAATTTTGTGATTTTTTTTGCTCATGAGGGCAAAAAGAATAATAATTTTATGCCTTTTTGCTCATGAGGGCAAAGGAAGAACCATTTATGTTTTTTTGCTCATGAGGGCCAAAGGAAGAACCATTTTGTGCATTTTTTGTCCATGAGGGCAAAAAGAAGAATAATTTTATCCTTTTTTTGCCCACAAGGACAAAAGGAATCACTATTTTGTGATTTTTTGCTCATGAGGGCAAAAAGAAGAATAATTTTATGCTTTTTTTGTCCATGTGGGCAAAAGGAAGAACAATTTTGTGCATTTTTGTCCATGAGGGCAAAAGAAGAACAATTTTATGCTTTTTTGCTCATGAGGGCAAAAGAAAGAACAATTTTATGCTTTTTTTGTCCATGGGGGCAAAAGGAAGAGCCATTTTCTTATTTTTTTACCCATGAGGGCAAAAGGAAGAACCATTTTGTGCTTTTTTTGCTCATGAGGGCAAAAGGAAGAACCATTTTATCCTTTTTTTTGTCCATGAGGGCAAAAAGAAGAACAATTTTATGTTTTTTGCTCATGAGGGCAAAAGGAAGAACCATTTTATGTTATTTTGTTCATGAGGGCCACAGCAATCACCATTTTGTGTGCTCTCTTTCTCCTGGCTCCTCTCTGAGGTTCTGCTGCCTGCCTCAGGAGCAGGAAGGAGTTGGGGCTGGATTTTTTTATATATTTTGGGGAGGCTGGGTGTTTTTTTTTATATTCTGGGGTGATTTTCTTCCTGTGAGGTGTGTGGGAGGGAGGTAGGCTGAGAGCAGAGGAGAAAATGCTCTCAGCATTTCCTGCTCTCCTCCCCAGCCCTTTGTGAGGGTGGTTTTGTTGGATGAAGGATTTACAGAAAAAACCTTTGAGAGTGCTCAGGTTTTTCCTCTCCACATCTCCCAGGAGTTTTTTGATTTCATCCTTCAGCTCTTTGTGATGTTGTTGCTCTCCCAGGGCATCAGCAGGGAGCAGAGAGCTCGTATTTGTCTTAAAATAAAATAATTTAAAAATAAAATCATCTCTTAATGATTATATAATATATACACATTACATGTATTATATATTTTATATATATTATTACACAATTATTATATAATATATAGTAATATATGTTATTTTTATATATATATGTATATAAATAATTTTAACCACTCAGCTCTGCCTGCTTACCCAGGCAAGAAATAAATATTGGGCTGTCTTTTGGGGGGATTTTGGTGCCCCCATTGTCTTTATTCCCTCAGGGAATAATTCCCAGCACAGCTTTGGAGGAGTTCTGCTCTCTTGGTGCTGTTTGGGGCCTGGGATTTTCCAGCTCTTCCAAACCTTAATTTGTGTTTCCAGCCAGCAATTCTTCTGAAAAATGGGAATTTTTCTCCCATTTTTCCCTGCCTTTGAGAAAATTGGGAATGCAGCTCCAGGCCCAGCTGGGAATGAGTCAGGGATGGTTCCAGGGGGCTGGGCTGGGATTTTTGTGCCTCCACTGTCTTTATTCCTCAGGGAATAATTCCCAGCCCAGTTTTGGAGGAATTCTGCTGTCTTGGTGCTGTTTGGGCTGTTGGGCCTTGATAAAATTGGGAATGCAGCTCCAGGCCCACCTACCTGGGAGTTAGTCAGGGAAGGTTCCAGAGGGATCTGGGCTGGTTTGGGGGGATTTTTGTGCCCCTATTGTCTTTATTCCCTCAGGGCTGGGATTTTTTGTGCCCCCATTATCTTTATTCCTCTGGGAATAATTCCCAGCACAACTTTGGAGGAATTCTGTTGTCTTGGTGCTGTTTGGGGCCTGTTTGTGCTTTGATAAATTGGGAATGCAGCTCCAGGCCCAGTTGGTCAGGGCTGCTTCCAGAGGGATCTGGGCTGGCTTTGGGAGGATTTTTATGCCCCATTGTCTTTATTCCCTCAGGGAATAATTCCCAGCCCAGCTTTGGAGGAGTTCTGCTCTCCTGGTGCTGTTTGGGGCCTGGTTGTGCTTTGAGGAAATTGGGAATGCAGCTCCAGGCCCAGCTGGGAGTGGGTCAGGGATGGTTCCAGAGGGTTCTAGGCTGTAATTTTTGTGCCTCCATTGTTTTTTCCCTCAGGGATGGGATATTTTGTGCCTCCAATGCCTTTATTCCTCAGGAAATAATTCCCAGCCCAGTTTTGGAGGAATTCTGCTGTCCTGGTGCTGTTTGGGGCCTGGTTGTACTTTGATAAAATTGGGAAGGCAGCTCCAGGCCCAGCTGGTCAGGGCTGGTTACAGGGAGATTGGGCTGGTTTGGGGGGATTTTTGTGCCCCCATTGTCTTTATTCCCTCAGGGCTGGGATTTTTTTGTGCCTCCAATGTCTTTATTCCTCAGGGAACCATTCCCAGCACAGCCTTGGAGGAATTTTGCTCTCCTGGTGCTGTTTGGGGCCTGGTTGTACTTTGATAAAATTGGGAATGCAGCCCAGGCCCAGCTGGGAGTGGGTCAGGGAAGGTTCCAGAGGAATCTGGGCTGGTTTGGGGGGATTTTTGTGCCCTCATTGTCTTTATTCCCTCAGGGCTGGGATTTTTTTGCCCCCATTGCCTTTATTCCTCAGGGAACAACTCCCAGCACAGCCTTGGAGGAGTTCTGCTCTCTGGGGCTGGTTGTGCTTTGATAAAATTGAGAATGCAGCTCCAGGCCCAGTTGGTCAGGGCTGGTTCCAGAGGGATCTGGGCTGGTTTGGGTGGATTTTTGTGCCCCCATTGTCTTTATTCCCTCAGGGCTGGGATTTTTTGTGCCCCCATTATCTTTATTCCCTCTGGAATAATTCCCAGCACAACTTTGGAGGAATTCTGTTGTCTTGGTGCTGTTTGGGGCTGTTTGTGCTTTGATAAAATTGGGAATGCAGCTCCAGGCCCAGTTGGTCAGGGCTGCTTCCAGAGGGATCTGGGCTGCTTGGGAGGATTTTTATGCCCCATTGTCTTTTTCCCTCAGGGAATAATTCCCAGCCCAGCTTTGGAGAGTTCTGCTCTCCTGGTGCTGTTTGGGGCCTGGTTGTGCTTTGAGGAAATTGGGAATGCAGCTCCAGGCCCAGCTGGGAGTGGGTCAGGGAAGGTTCCAGAGGGTTCTAGGCTGGCATTTTTGTGCCTCCATTGTCTTTATTCCCTCAGGGATGGGATTTTTGTGCCTCCAATGCCTTTATTCCCTCAGGAAATAATTCCCAGCCCAGTTTTGGAGGAATTCTGCTGTCCTGGTGCTGTTTGGGGCCTGGTTGTACTTTGATAAAATTGGGAAGGCAGCTCCAGGCCCAGCTGGTCAGGGCTGGTTACAGGGAGAATCTGGGCTGGGTTTGGGGGGATTTTTGTGCCCCCATTGTCTTTATTCCTCAGGGCTGGGATTTTTTTGTGCCTCCAATGTCTTTATTCCTTCAGGGAACCATTCCCAGCACAGCCTTGGAGGAATTTTGCTCTCCTGGTGCTGTTTGGGGCCTGGTTGTACTTTGATAAAATTGGGAATGCAGCTCTAGGCCCAGCTGGGAGTTAGTCAGGGAAGGTTTCAGAGGGATCTGGGCTGGTTTGGGGGGATTTTTGTGCCCCCATTATCTTTATTCCCTCAGGGAATAATTCCCAGCCCAGCCTTGGAGGAGTTCTGTTTGGGGCCTGTTTGTGCTTTGATAAAATAGGAAATGCAGCTCCAGGCCCGGCTGGTTCAGGGCTGCTTCCAGGGGGTTCTGGGCTGGATTTGGGGGGGGATTTTTTTGCCTCCCTGCTGCAGAGGATTTTTGGGGAGCCCCAAAGCCCCACTAGGACTCTCTGCCCAATTTTGGGGACGTCTCAGTGACAGCTCTTGGTGACTTCCTGTGGTTTGTGTCACTCTGCAGTGACATCCCCAGAGCAGCTGAGCAGGAACCCGGCAGCCAAACTCCCCCTCTGCACCAGCTCTGAGCTCTGGTAAGTCCAATTTCCACCTAAATTTATCATTTTACTCTTTAAAAGGCACATATTAAAAATAATTTAAAAAATTAAATATGAAATATCCATCCTGGTTGGGTTTTCATCGAGCTGCAGGCTCAGTTCTGTCCCCTTTTTACAGCAGAAATTGCTGCAGTTGAGGTTTTTGCAGTTGTTTTTCAGCTTCTGGCCCAACAAAAAACTCAAATTTAGCTGAAGTTAGGAGTAAATTACCTGGCAAAAACAGCTGCAAAAACAGCTATTGGGTTTTTTTTTTTTAAATTTTTTTTTTACATCCCTAAGCAGCTGTTAAAAATAATGTAAGAATAATTATTTTTCATTAATAAGAAATGTAATAATAAAAGATGTTAAAAATAATGTAATAAAATTATTATTTTTCATTAATAATAAATGTAATAATAAAAGCTGTTAAAAATAATGCAATAATTATTTTTCATTAATAATAAATAATAAAAACTGTTAAAAATAATGTAATAATTGTTCCCTCAGCAGAGAATTTCTGCACAAACTCTCAAGCTCAAACAGTTTTGATGTCCTTCATTAATCCTCATTATCAGGGGCATTTTTTCCATTATTTTCCTGTTTATATTGTGGCATTATTGGTCCTTTTCAGCTGATTCAATTTGAGCTCCCCCTTCATGAGGGGATTGTGACACTGATGCTTTAAAATCAGAATAAAAATCAGAAAAAAAAATCAGAAAAGAACCCCCAGAATTGACCAAAGTTTAGAGATTCAACCACATTTAAAAATTACATTTTTGATGTGAAAAAATATAATTATTTCATCAACTCCAAACCCAGTGGGAACTTTAATGTTTCAAGTGTGATTGTAAATGAAATAATGTCCAGAAAAAAAGGAAACCACTTTTTTTCTCTTTTCTCATGTTCTTTTATAATTTTTTTGTTTCTTTTCTCATGATTCTGTAATTTTTTTCTCTTTTATCAAGTTTTTGTCCCTTTCCTCATGTTTTTCTCATGTTTTTTTGTCTCTTCTCATGGTCTTTTCTCATGTTTTTATCATTTTTGTGTCTTTTCTCATAGTTTTATCATGTTTTTGTATCTTTTCTCATGTTTTTATCATGTTTTTGTATCTTTTCTCAT